>MCJB01015207.1:0-84030 GCA_002018475.1 Nicotiana obtusifolia | reverse complement strand
AAGGAGTACAATGAGTCACTGGTCCGGGAGTTCTATGCATCTTATGGAGCTTCCAGGAAGGCGCACCACAAACACAACAAAGTGTTTACTGGAATCTTACTTGTTCGGGGAAAGAATGTGTTCTGCAATAGTGAGGAGATTAATGAAATATATTCCCCCGACTGGCAAATAGGCACAGCCGAGTACGATGCCAAGTACTCAAATAGAGAAAATGAACGTGGGTGGATAGCGTCAGTAATTGCAAAGGGGACCCCTGTTTGGATAAATCCTGAAAAGAAGATATATAAGGAGGATCTCACAAGGGAGGGTCGATTTTGGCTCAGCTTCGTCACCTCCCGTTTGATACCGTCCCGAAACGAAACTGATATAAGCATTGAGAAAGCTCTCCTCATTGCATGCATCATGGCCGGTATCAAGATTGATGTGGGGACTCTAATCTTCCAGGAGATCGGTATCCGAGCAACGCAGCGTGCTACCTCGCTTCCATTTCCGAGTTTGATCACATCTCTCTGTAAAGCTGTGAACGTTCCTCTCATGCAAAAATCTAATAAAACCGGAAAGGAAACGAGGGACATAGACATCACACGTATCAGTGCTACTGCTGCCCCACTAGAGACTCCACTCCAAGACCCTGACTCCCAGACTCCTGTACCTCCTCAAGTTTCAGAGGCCTCCACTTCTGCTTCAGAGCCTGCCTCTCAGTCCACCACCAGTCAGCCTTTGTCTGCACTGCCAGCCCTCTCAAGGCTTGGTCTCATTGCCCAGCATGCCAATGCCAAGGTAGACCAGCTCTTGAAAACCTTGCCCAACCTTATCAAACAAGCCCTGACTCCGATACAAACATCAGTGATAGCTCTCCAACAACAACAAACACTGTTTGGGGATCGCTTGCACAAGCTCGAGTTCAGTGTTGAAAAGATCGAGTGAGGTGAGGGTAGGGGTTTACCTCAGTTAAGGGAGGAGGTGGCGTCTATGAAGACCGAACTCCACAAAATGCAAAATTTGGAGTTCGACCTATCATCCCTCCTTCCCAAAGAGGGTGACCAAGGAGAAAACATGACTGCACCAGACCTGGGCCTAGATTTCACAACTCTGATGGCAGACATTGCACCTCAGACTGCCAGAATGTCCCAACCTCCAGCTCCTCCGGTACATGTTGATATTCATGATGAGGAGACATCCGGACATTCTTCAGCGTCAGAGGGTGAAAAGGCAGAGGAGGAGGATTCATGGTCCGAGGAGGATGAAGGCCCTCAAGAGAAGGGCAAGCAGATTGCTGCTCCTACAATGGAGGAAGAGGAGCAAGCAAACATTCAGAGGGCCATACAAATTCGCTAGCAGATTTGGCCGCCCCTGCAGACCCATAGGCCACTCAGCCATCAGCGGGCGAGGCTAGTAGCTCAGAGGCCCCAACTCTAATTCCCGACCAGTCCAACATCCCTCCTTCAGCAGTAGAGGGTCAACCGGCTACCGACTCCCAAAGCACTTAGTGTGCCCCAGGGAGCCCCTTCAACTCTACTTTATGTTTATATGCATTGGGGACAATGCATATTTTTGGTTGGGGGTGGTAGCCTTATCTGTATTGTTGTATTTGTGCTTTGCGACATTAGCAACTGTAGTATATATTAGTGCTTTATGATTTCTGTACATAAGTTGTCTTTAATTAGTAGATAGTTTTTCCATCTTTAGTGATTAGAAATAAAATTCCCTTTGTTTTTTCTTTGCCGGGTTCTTTTTCAAGGGTGTATAGTAGAACCAGGACAGTAGAATGAAACATGTTGACTGGGATAGTGTAATTGTCTAGTCTCAAGCATGTGTGTCTGTACATAGATCATACCCTTTCAAAAGATCAACTGTGTGAACTTGAGGCTCGCTCTGTGACTCTATATCTACCTAGAGTTATGTATTTATATATGATGAAAGCCTTGAGTTGCCAAATGTTAACTCTAGGGCTTTAAACTATGTGAACTAAACAGTTTGTGTGCCATGTGTGTGAGCTCTTTGTGTAGATTATTCTTGTGTTTGCTTCTACCATCTAGAATTTGCTTGGTTTGTTTTTCTACGCTTATAATAATTACACTTAGTTGGAGAGATGATCTTACGCATTCTTTGTTTTATTTGTGAAACCTCTTTAGCCTTTCAAGCCTACCTTTGCATAAATAATATCAGTAGTACCCTATTCGAGCCTTTAACCTTTTCTTTGGCCACCTCATTACAAACCTTTCCCTTTTGTAAAATAATTACCTCTTTTGAACCCGTTCCTCCTTGAACATTAAGAATTACGCTAAAAGCCTAAGTTGGGAGTGTGGGTCAAAATGGAAATGGGTAAGGTTATACAGTAAGGGTAAGAGCATATACCTCAAAGTGCTCATATGAATTTATGCAAGCTCCAGAAATAAAATAAAAAAAGAAAAAAAAGAAAAGAAAAGAAAAGAAAAATAGATATTTAAGGTGTTTTCATATTGGGAACTAGATGCCAATGCGGCTATAGGGTTTGAAAAGAAACAAAGTGCAAAAAGGAAAAAAAATGTGATTAGTGTTCAAGGAGGATGTAGTCACTTATATCTAAATACTTATCCTACCCTTCCGTAAACCTACATTACAAGCTTAAAAAGTCCTTATGGGATCTCCAACCGAGCGTTCTTAGAAGTAAGCGACGAATTAAAATAAGGGCAAGCCTATGGTATGGTATGTGGTAACACTTGAAATTCTTTTCTGAGAGTGAGTATATTTGTGAATTAGTCCCTTTGTGTTGTCATTATAAATATTGTGATTTTGGGACTTTCTTTCTAGTAAGGGCACATGAACTGCGAGGTTGAACAGAAGTTGAGTTTTTGAATAAAACATAAGTGCACTCTGCTGAGGGTAGCATTTAGCCACTTTGTCTGAGGCTCAAAGTTCACAAGTTGATTAGTTTTCCTTGAATATATTGATGATTCGGGAAGGGTAAAGCATTCGAAGATGCATGCTTGAAACACTAACAACAAACACTGTCCATGGTCATTATTGTTTCATGTCTTGTAAATGGAGTCTAGAATAGGATAGTGTCGTCTTAGTAGTTTGAGGACAAGCAAGAGTTTAAGTTGGGGGTATTGATGTGCCGGAGAATTTTGGCACATTTTGATACTAACTGCTTAGATTTTAACTTGTTTTACATGCAATTTCCCTAGGTACTTATGTAATTTTAGTGTCTTTGCAGTGTATGAGGTGAAAGGACTTAAGAGCATGGAAAAGAGTTCAAAAAGCCACAAAAAGACAAGAAAAGAGCAGTAAAGCATTGCAGAGGTGAATATGCTATCGCAAATACAACATGCGAGCCGCATACTTCACATCAAGATCGCAGATCAAGACAGACTTCTGGGCAAAATTTCACGTCAAGAATGCGGTCGCATATGCGATCGCATAACTTGTGTGCGAGCTGCAGAATTGCACACGGAGATCGCAGACCAAAGCAGAATCCTTGGCGAAGTCCAGAGTTAGAAATGCGGTCGTATCTGCAATCGCATAACATGTTTGCGGGCCGCAGCAGCAACCGCAGACCAAGCATGAAGTCTACTAAAGGAAGAAACTGCGATGCAAGATGCGGTCGCATTTCTTCAATGCGGACCGCAAACTATGAATGCGGTGAAGGCAAACCTAGGGTTGAAATCTGCGACAGACGTGTCAAAATTGCGGACCACATTTCTGTTATGCGACAGAAATGCGGTCGCATTTTTGACTTCAAGGCAGATAGTCCGAATTTTGCCTCGATTTTTGAGCTTCTATAAATAGGTCTATTAGGGTTTTGTGGGGGCTATCTTGTCAGACTTTGGAGCTAAAAGTACAAGGCTTGAATATTTCTATCTCTTGGAAGCTTTTTGGGTCAAGAATCTTTTACTTTGTAAGCTTTATGACAATTAATATTCTTTTGATTTCAGATTCTAGTATGAGTAGCTAATTTTAAACACTAAGATTGTGGACCCTAAATGAGTGTAATGTTATTGGGTGTTTGACAGTGAATATATATTTAACGGTTGATCGATATTTATTTACTTCTCATTCTTCAATTATTGTTGGTGGTTGCAAACATTAACAAACACCATTAAATTCAATCTTTGCTTGGGAAAGCAGGGTAGAATTCGGTAGAAGTAAATATCAAAGGCTCAAGGCTTTAAACATTGTTTAATAAAATCGCTTAGGAATAAGTTGATTTTTATTTGGCATAAATTGATTGTTCTTAATCACAACTCTTTTATATTTGGAAAAATCATAAAGAGGAGATACTACCTAACTATTGGGAAATATTGGGTAGTCACATAGACATCAATTGCAAATCAAAAAGAATCATCCATTAGAAATATATCATATTGACATCAATAGCATTACACTTCATTAAGGGGGACACAACCTTGGTTTCTTTAATCATATTATTTCTATTCTCAATATTGCAATTAGACTTTATTTAAAACTAAGTTCAATTCATACTTTTGTTACAGTTAACTGAATAGAATTACGACTGTAGTTGAGTAATACGCTAATCAAGTAAACTTTTCACACCTATTCCCTGTGGGATTCGACCCCAACCTTGTTGGGTTATTATATTTGACATCGACCGCTTACACTATTTATTAAAGTGTAATTTGAGCGTATCAGTGACTCTTGATTTATTTGTGCTTGAAGAAGTAAGGAGTTAACGTATATTGATGTGAAGGTGGAATTATGGTTTGGCATAAGTGTGGGGTTTTGAATGGTTAAGTGTATGTATTAAAGTGCATAGGGAGGTGAGTCATTCTTATATCCAAATGTATCCTACCCATCCCGCAGCCTACGTTACAACCAATTATAGTCCTACTTGATCCTTGACTGAATAAGCTCAATTAGTAAAGTAGTACACTACGGGCAAGCTTATGGTACGTCTTTTGTGGCATATGAATGTTACTTCTTAGAGTGAGTGAATTCTTTCTATCTTGAGTTCCTGATTGTTCTTAAATTTTATTGTGTGTGGAACTGCTCCTTATTGTTGTGTGAGGGCACTTGATTCATGAAGGAAAGGTAATGTCGTTGACCTCTGTGTTAGGGTAAGTAAGTGGATTGTGGAAAATGCGTGGTGCTTTTGAGTCAAATCTTAAGGAGAGGATGTTACGGTATTGTTCTTAATCTGTTTTAATTATTCTTGGTGTGATGAGTTAGGAGAGTTGTTTAAAAAGGCTGTCTCTATATGAAGTGTATTTTGATTGCTCGAGGACGAGCATTGGTTTAAGTGTGGGGTGTTAATAGTAGGCTATAATCTGTATTTTAGTTGCTTATTGCACTCTAATTCACTGCACTTTACTTGGTTGAGCATTAATCGGTGGTATTTTGCACTTATTGTGTGTTTTATGCCTTGTAGGAGTGATTGTGAGCTATGTAGATGTTGTGGAGCTAATTCGAGCTATTTGGAGCTTTGAAGTCTGAGTAAATGCCTAAGGGATTAAGCCGAGATCGTATTCGGGGGTCGAGGACCACGTCTGGACATCAAAAATCAAGTTGAAGCCGTACTCTAAGGAATTTATACTACTGCGGCGCATGGAGCGGCGCGTGGTGTGCCGCAGCAGTACAATTCCTACTTCCTGACAAACGTTGAGCTCTCTGGATATCCTCACTAATTCCCCGCGTGGCGCGTCGCCCCATGCGGCGCGCCTATGCAATTTTCCCAGAGTTATTTTCCTATTTCGGCTAGGAAAGTGTGGTTTCGTCTGGGCCCCACCATACTTAGTATAAATACATGGAAAAACGTTATTTTCTGGACTTTAGACATACTTTTGACCTAAGGAGGCTAAGGAGGAGTTGGAAGAACACAAGCATAAGGATTTCATCATTCCTTCCTTGCTCAAGACCCGAGTTTGTAGTGAATCTATGTTTTCCTATACTTTAATTATATTTGTGATGAATTTCTTCATATATATGGAGTAGTTCCTTTAGGGTTTGATGGATTTGGTGTATTGCTGATTGTTTGTGGATTATAACTCTAGTTTTATGTATTGAATCGTTTTGGAGGATTTAATTGTTGCATCTATATTCACTAGCTCATGTAATTGAGAGAGGCATAACTTGAGATATCTTTGCATTATATTGTTGGTTGAGTTCATAGGTTCTACTAAGTAATCAAAAGAGGCTAGTTGAATCATTGATTAAACCTAGTTAGGAGAATAATCGAAAGAGGTTTTCCTAAGGACCAATCCACTACCCATTCTCGCATATCTTCATAGTGATTAATTTGGTTCATCTTGTGAAGGTGAGACTTAATCAAGAGATGAGTTTCTACTGAACGTATGAACTAATAATTGAGTAAATCTGAGAGATTCACTTGAACATTAGAAGTGAATTATCTAGAGTTAGATCTCAAACAATTATCTTACACCTATCCAGTCAAAACCCTATCTTGTCCCACTGATAACCTTATTTACTTATTCCTTGTCTCGATAGTCACTAGTCAATTGCTTTAGATTCTGAGTTGATTTTAAGTAGTAATCATATAAATCTCAACTGTTAATCCTCCTAGATAGAAATCAAGCTAGAAACTACAAGAATACTGTTTAAATCCAATCCCTATGGATACGATATTATACTATACTATCTTTGATTAGCGAGCATAATTAATTGTGTTTTTTGCGCTCGTCAGCCGGTTGTTTTGAGTATTTTAGCCCTGATTCTTCTATTTGATGCTTTACATATATGTATTTGTGGCTACATGACTTGCGATATTGGTTGGTTTGGTTGCGGGAGAGTTTTGGATTGATTTGGGACACTTAGTCCCTTGGTTGGAGGCTTAAGTTGTAAGATTTGATCGGAGTTGGACTTCGGTGTAAATGACTCCAAAAGGGTGTTTTGATGGTTCCAATTACTTTGTATGGTGATTTTGTACTTAGGTTTATGTCCGGATTTGGATTCGGAGGTTCCTAGGTTGCTTTGGCTAGAATTAGCAAAAATTGGAAAGTTGAAGGTTTGGAAGGTTGGTAGGTTTGGCCGAGGGTTATTTTTTTTATATCGATTTCAGATTGTGGCTCTGGGAGTTAGTATAGGTATTTGTGTTATTAGACTTACATGCAAAATTTGAGGTCATTCCGAGATGATATGATAGGGTTCGCATGAGTTTTGGAAGTGGTAAGTTCATTAGTTCACTAGGCTTAAATTATGGCGCGATTCATAGTTTTAATGTTTTTTGGTGTGATTTGAGGCCTCTAGTAGGTTCGTGTTATGTTTTGGAATTGATTGGTGTGCTTGGATGGGGTCCTGGGAGCCTCGGGTGAGTTTCAGATCATTTATGATTGTTGGGGTGATCAGATCTGGTGCTTTTGCATCTGCAACACTTGGTCTGCAAGTGCGAGTCCACAAAAGCGGACAGGGGACTGCAAATGTGGTGTTTGGTCAAGCTTTGGGAGTTCCGCAGATGCGGCAATGTGTGCATAGGAGAGCGATTGCAAAGGCGATCTTTGGACTGGAAGTGCGGCTATTTGTCCAACAAAAGTGGAATTTTGAGTCTTAAGTGGAGTCCGAATATGTAATAATATTTCCGCATATGCGGTGTCGGAGATGCGACTGATGGACCGCAAAAGCGAATAGGCTGGAGAGAAATAGCTTGAGCGAGGGGTTTAACTTCATTTATCACATTTTGGGTTAGAGAGCTCGAATTTGGCGATTTTGGAGGGGAATTTTTACTATTTTGATTGGGGTAAGTATTTTGACTCGGATTTGTTTATCTTTCATGAGTCTAGCCTTGAGATTAGTGATTGTTTGATGAATGAAATTGAAGAAATTGGAGATTTTAGTAAAAAACTTTTGAAAATATAAATTGGTAATTTGAAGGATGATTAGAGGTTGGAATGGGATAAAATTGGTACGGCTAGTCTTGTATCGGAATGGGTGTTTGAAATTTGTGAGTTTTTGTGGGGTTCCGGGGTGCGAGCCTAGGGTTGACTTTTTAATTTTTTGTCAAAGATCGAAGCTTTATCATTCAAAATTGTTTGCTATGGCTTTTATTTATGACATTAAGTTATTTTGGCTAGATTCGAGTTGTTTCGAGTTGATTCACGTGGAAAGGGCTTATTAGAGGATTAATTTAGCTTGATTGAGGCAAGTATCTTGCCTAACCTTGTGTGAGGGAAATTCCCCTTAAGATTTGGTTTATTTTGCAATATTTGTGTGATGTGAAATGACATGTACATAAGATGACGAGTGTGTACATTGGCGTATGTGTTGGTTGTGACTGTATTAGACCCTAGGCTATTAGATGCCTTATTTGGAGTTGTTTGTTATGTGAAACACGCTTTTATTTTGTTGTTCACTCCACGCACCCTTATATTGTTGTTATGATTCTTGTACACATTGTTGTTGAGCCGTGGGCTATATCTTGTTGTGATATTGGTATTGTTATTGTGATGATGTAGTGGCACAAGTGTATGTGAGATGCAGGTGATTTTTATTGTTGTGTGAGATGTGCATGCGGCTGAATAAGGGTGGTTTTTATATTGATGCACATGCGGTGAGATAAGGGAGATTATGCACGTGTTGCTAGTTAGGGAAAATACTTCATTGTGAAGCACAGGCCGCGAGATATGTGGGCTTATGCGCGTGAAGCCATTTCGGGATAAATGTTTTAAAAATATAAAGCTCACGTGGTGTCATAAGGGGGAGTTGTGATCCATGATTTGTGATTATGAGGTGTGGTACCTCAGGGTGATTCTTGTTGCAAATCTTGTGTTGGAATGGCTTGATGATTTCAACTGTCACTATTTTCCTTAATTGACTTCACTTATATTTTAATTTTGTTTTGGTTATTTTGCTATTTTATCACATGTTTACTCCTTTTCGTTGTATATTGATTTTTCTTTCCGTTGTTAGCTTTATATTGATATTCTGTACAGGTTTTATTTTCTAGTAAGTGTCTCGACTTGAACCTCATCACAACTCCACCTAGGTCAGTCTTGATATTTACTGGGTATCGATTGTGGCGTGCTCATACAACGCTTCTGCATATTTTTGTACAGATCTAAGCACCTCTGAGCATGCCGGTCGTTAGTGAACAGATTTGAGATTGCTGTGGAGATTTCAAGGTATACTTGCCATTCTGCTTGCAGGCCTCGGAGTGACCTTCTACTGATTTTCTTTCTACTATTTACTGTATTTCCAAACAATATTGTATTTGAGATTTCGCATGTACTCTCTGTAGAGGTTATGACTCGGTAGCACTAGTTTTAGGATTTATATGACTTATATATTTCCGCTTTTGGTTATGTTAAACCACTTTTTCTAATTTTGTTATTATTTGAGGTGGTGTTTGGTTCTGTTGATCTTGCTATGTGATAGGCTTACTGAGTCCTATATACTAGGTGTCATCACGGTCCTAAAGGTGAGATTTAGTGGTCGTGACAAATTGATTTCAGAGCTTTAAATGCATAAGTTGTACGAGTCATCAGCAAGTTAAGTAGAGTCTTGCGGATCGGTATAGAGACATTTATACTTATCTTCGAGAGGCTACAGAACAATTAGGAAATTTCACTTCTTTCATTCCTTATCGTGCGGATTTATTTATTTTGGAGTTTTGAGCTTTTGTCTTTCTATTATCTCACAAATGGTGAGGACACGCTCCACTAGATCATCTAAGTAGACACTTGCGCCCCCTACTAGAGCCGTGAGAGGCTGAGGAGGGGCACATGCTTCAGCTAGAGAACCTGCCAGAGTAGCAGCTGAGGAGCCACCAATAGCTCCGGTTGGGGAGCAGACACCTGACACGTCTGTTTCTACCCTTGGACTTGAGGAGACTTTGGCACATTTTCTGAGCATGTTCAGTACTTTGGCTTAGGCGGGATTGATCCCAGTTGCACCAGCTACTTCTAGGGTTAGGGGAGAAGCTTAGACTCCCACTGCTCATACTCTAGAGCAGCGGGCTAACATCGATCATGCTCCGGGTGCTATGCCAGTATAACCCATGGTTGCAGTTCAACCTGAGGTTAGGCTAGTGGCCTTACAGGAGGAGCAAAAGAGGTTAGAGAGGTTCAAGAGTTATTTCTCTCCTACTTTCAAAGGTGTAGTTTCTGAGTAAGCACATGGTTTTCTAGACCAGTGTCACCATATTCTTTGCTATGGCATAATAGAGTTGAGCGGGGTTGACTTTACTACCTTTTAGCTAATGGAGTTGGCATATATATGGTGTCATGCTTATGAGGAGAGTCGGCCAGCTGGTCTAGCGCCACTCACTTGGGCTCAATTTTCTGATCTATTTTTGGGGAAGTTTGTTCCGCAGGCCCTCAGGGATGCGTTGCACATCAAGTTTGAGCAGTTGCGCCAGGGGACTATGACCTTGTCTGAGTATGCCATGAGGTTTAGTGAGATATCTCGTCATGCACATACTTTGGTTTCTAAAATTTGAGAGCAAGTCCGTAGATTTATCGAGGGGCTTCATTATGGTCTTAGATTTGGGATATCACGGAAGTTGGAGACTGATACTCCATTTCAGCAGATTTTAGAGATCGCTCGGAGGTGCGTATGCATGACCAGGAGAGGGAGGATAGGAGGCCAAGAGGCCTCGAGATTTTGGAGGGTTTAGTGGTTCCCGCTCTGCAGCTTCAGCTCATCATGGTAGAGGTTTTATCAGTCGACCAGTTAAGTCTGGAGTTCAGGCTACTCTTAGAGTTCCAATTATTCAGGGACCTTAGAATACTCATTTTGGGCAGCCATCTTCCAGTGCACCTCCTGCACAGGGTTCCTACAATAGTTATTCGAGCTGATCGGGTCAGGCTTAGTACCAGCAACCATGCCTGTAGAGATGTTGTTTTGAGTATGGTGATACAAGGCATATGGTGAGGGACTGTCCTAGACTTAGGAGGGATAGACCTCCACAGGGTACTCAGGCTATGGTTTCTGCTCCAGTTGCCACTCCACCTGCACAGCCAGCTAGGGGTGGAGGATAGGAGGGTAGAGGTTGTCCTAGAAGGGGAGGCCAGGCCCGTTGTTATGCTTTTCCTGATAGGACTGAGGCCGTTGTGTCCGATGCTATCATCACAAGTATTGTTCTAGTATGTCATAGAAATACATCAGTTTTATTTGATCCGGGTTTCACTTATTCCTATATGTCATCCTATTTTGCTTCATATTTAAATATGTCTCTTGATTATTTGGATACCCTTGTTTATGTGTCTATGCCCGTTGGGATTCTATTGTGGTATACTGTGTTTATCAGTCGTGTTTGTTCACTATCGGGGGTTATGAGACCTGGGCTGACCTTCTGCTACTCATCATATCGCGCTATTCTTGATTGTCACGCTAAGACCGTGACGTTGGCAATGTCGGGGTTCCCAAGGTTTGAGTGGAGAGGTACTCTGGGTCTTGTTCCGAGTAGGGTAGTGTCTTTTCTGAAGGCACAACAGATGATTGAGAAGGGGTTCTTGGCATACCTAGCCTTTGTGAGGGATGTTAGTGTCGATATCCCCATCGTTGAGTCAGTTCCGGTATTGAGAGGTTTTCCAGATGTATTTCTAGCGGACCTATTGGGCATGCCACCCCATAGGGATATTTGATTTTGGTATTGGCTTGGTGCCGAGCACTTAGCCCATTTCTATTCCACCATATCATATGGCACTAGTATAGTTAAAGGAATTACAGGAACAACTTCAGGAGTTGCTTGATTAGGGTTTTGATCAAACTGGGTGTCTTGCCTTTGGGTGCTCTAATTATATTTGTGAAGAAAAAAAAGGGTTCTATGAGGATGTGTATTGACTACAGGTAGCTGAACAAGGTTACAGTCAAGAACAAGTACCCACTACCATGCATTGATGATATGTTTGATCAGCATTAGGGTTCTAGGGTATTCTAGAAGATCGATTTGAGATTGGGGTACCATCAACTGAAGATCCGACCTTTAGTTATTTCGAAGACGACTTTCAGGACCTGTTATGGTCATTATGAGTTTCTGGTGGTGTCTCTTGGGTTGACCAAATTCCAAACAACCTTTATGCACTTGAAAAGACAAATGCAATTCAAAACGTCAGCTTGAATATTGCCTTTTGTCATTTCAAGTACCCGGTTGAGAGCCAGGACATCTTTGGCATATCCACCAGCAGCGCCATTGGCGAGATAGGCAGGCATCACATCTTGATCCATTTGTAGCAGAGCCACCCAGTGAATGATCTTAACGATCATTTTCGAAGTAGCGCTTTACGAGCCTGACGACTCAAAGCAAGGCTAAAATCCATCCCTTTTTTGAAAACTAATTAATTAACGACCTGTGTTCCGGATATATCTTGATTCCTTTATCCTCGTGTTCATTGATGTATATTGGTATATTCTCACAACCGGGAGGATCATGAGCAGAACTTTAGGATCGTGCTCCAGATGTTGAGGGAGAGGAAGCTATATGCCAAATTCTCCAAGTGCGAGTTTTGGCTTGAATCAGTGGCATTCTTGGGCCACGAGGTGTCCAGTGAGGGGATTAAGGTCAATCCGAAGAAGATTGAGGCAGTTCAGAGTTTGCCTCGACCTTCTACCACTACTGAGATCCGAAATTTCCTTGGGTTGGTTGAGTATTATCACCGTTTTGTGGAGGGTTTTTCATCTATCGCAGATCCTTTGACTAGATTGACCCAAAAGGGTGCCCCATTCAGGTGGTATGGCGAGTGTGAGGAGATCTTTTTGAAACTCAGGACTGCCTTGAATAAAACTCTAGTTTTGGTTTTGACTTCAGCATCTGGTTCTTACACAGTCTATTGTGATGCTTCACGGATTAGTATTGGATGTGTGTTAATGAAGGAGTCTATAGTGATTGCTTATGCTTCATGTCAGTTGAAGCCCCATGAGAAGAACTACCTAGTGCATGACTTGGAGTTGGCAGGCATTGTTCACGCGCTGATGATTTGGAGGCACTATCTTTACGGCATGTCATATGAGGTGTTCACGGATCACAGGAGTCTATGACACCTATTCAAGCAAAAGGATCTGAATTTGATGCAACATAGGTAGTTATAGCTACTAAAGGACTATGATATCATAATTCTTTATCATCATAGGAAGGCCAATGTGGTGGCCGATGCTTTGAGTAGGAAGGTTGAGAGCATAGGTAGTCTTGCTTCTATTTCAGTTGGGAGAGACCACTAGCTTGGATGTTCAGGCTTTGGCCAACAGGTTTGTGAGGTTGGATGTTTTGGACCCTAGCCGGGTTCTTGCTTGCGTGGTTTCACCGTTTTCTTTATTTGAGCACATTAAGGCGCGTTAGTATGATCATCCATATTTTCTTTTCCTTAAGGACACGCTGCAGCATGGTGATGCCAAGGAGGTTACCATTGGTGATGAGGGGGTGCTGAGGATGAAAGGTCGGATCTATATTCCGGATGTGGATGGATTGCGTGAGTTGATTCTTGATTAGGCCCACAGTTCGCGGTATGCCATTCATCCGGGCACCGCGAAGATGTACCATGATTTGAAACATCACTACTGGTGGAGAAGAATGAAGAAAGATATTATAGAGTATGTGGATCGGTGTTAGAACTATCAGCAGGTTAAGTACCAGCATCAGAGACCAGGTGGATTGCTTTAGAGGCTTGGCATTCCGGAGTGGAAGTAGGAGCGTATCACTATGAACTTTGTAGTGGACCCCGTGGACCTTGAAGAGATTTGACACTGTGTGGGTTATTATGGATTGACTGGCCAAGTCTGCATACTTCATTCCAGTTATGACTACCTACTCTTCAGAGCAGCTGGCTCAGATTTATTATCGTGAGATTGTTCACCTCTATGGTGTGCTGGTGTATATTATCTCGAATCGGGGCGCACAGTTCACATCGCATTTTGGAGAGTTTTGCAACATGAGTTAGGCACACAGGTCGAGCTGAGTACGACATTCGATCTACAGACAGACAGAACGTCCGAGCGTACTATTTAGATATTGGAGGACATGTTGCATGGCTGTGTCGTCGATTTTAGAGGTGCATGGGATCAGTTTCTACCTGTGGCAGAGTTTGCCTACAATAACAGCTATCAGTCGAGCATCCAGATGGTAGGCCTTATATAGGAGGCGATTTCGTTCTCCGATTGGTTGGTTTGAGCTTGGGGAGGCTGGGTTGTTGGGCACTAATTTGGTTCAGATGCTTTGGAGAGGTGAAGTTGATTCAGGATCGACTTTGTACAACGCAATCCAGGCTGAAGAGTTATGCTGATCGGAGGACTCGTGATGTGGCATTCATGATGGGTGAGAGGGTTTTACTCAGAGTTTTACCCATGAAGGGTGTGACGAGATTCAAGAAGAAGGGAAAATTAAGCCCACGGTATATTGGTCCTTTTGAGATTCTTGAGAGAGTGGGTTAGGTGGCCTACAGACTTGCATTGCAACCCAGCTTATCGGGAATTCACCCGGTGTTCCATGTTTCCACGCTCTAGAAGTATTATGGTGTCCGTAACATTTATTAGATATCAACTTAGTGGAGTTGGACAGGGATTTGACCTATGTTGAGAAGCTGATGGCTATTTTGATAGGTAGGCCCGGAAGTTGAGGTCGAAAAACATTGCATCGATGACGGTTCAGTGGAGGGGTCAATCAGTCAAGGAGACCACTTGGGAGACCGAGCATGATATGTGGTGCCGATATCCTCACCATTTTGGCACTTCAGGTATGTCTCTATACTCATTTGAGGACGAATGTTTGTTTAAGAGGGGGATAATGTAACGACCCGTCCGGTAGTTTTGAGTATTTTAGCCCCGATTTCCCTATTTGATGCTTTACATATGTGTATTTGTGATTACATGATTTACAGGGTTGGTTGGTTTGGTTTTGCAAGAGTTTTGGATTGATTTGAGATACTTAGTCCCTTGGTTGGAGGCTTAAGTTGTAAGAGTTGACCAGAGTTTGACTTTGGTGTAGATGACTCGGGAAGAGTGTTTTGATGGTTCCAATAGCTTCGTATGGTGATTCTGGAATTAGGCATATGTCCGGATTTGGATTCGGAGGTTCCTAAGTTGTTTTGGCTTGAATTGGCAAAAGTTAGAACGTTAAAGGTTTGAAAGGTTGATAGGATTGACCGAGAGTTGGCATTATTAATATCAGTTTTGGATTGTGGTTCTGGGAGTTGGTATAGGTCTGTTGTGTCATTTGTGACTTACGTGCAAAGCTGAGGTCATTATGAGATGATTTGATATGGTTCAGCATAAGTTTTGGAAGTGGGAAGTTCATTTGTTCATTAGGCTTGAATTGGGGTGCGATTCATAGTTTTGATGTTCTTTGGTGTGATTTGAGGCCTCGAGTAGGTTCGCGTTATGATTTGGAATTGGTTGGTGTGATTGGACGGGGTCCCGGGGGCTTCGGGTGAGATTAAGGTCATTTGTGATTGTTTGGGGTGATTAGATCTGGTGTTTTCGCACTTGCGACACTTGGTCTGTAGGTGCGAGTCCCCAGAAGCGGACAGGGGACCGCAGATGCAGTGTTTGGTGAAGCTCTAGGAGATCCGTAGATGCGGCAGTGTGCGCGCAGAAGCGATCTTTGGCTCGCAGATGCAGCTATTGGTCTGCAAAAGCGAAATTTTGAGACCTAAGTGGAGTCCCCATCTACGATAATATTTCCGTAGATACAGTGTCGCAGATGCGACTAATGGACAGCAGAAGCGAAAAGGCTGGGCAGAAATAACTTGAGTGAGGGATTTAATTTCTTTTATCACATTTTAGGTTAGAGAGCTTAGATTTGGGCGATTTTGGAGGGGATTTTCACGATTTGGATTAGGGTAAGTATTTTTTACTCGGATTTATTTATATTTCATGATTGCAACCTTGAAATTAGTGATTGTTTGTTGAATAATATTGAATAAATTAGGGATTTTAGTAAAAACTTTTCTAAAGCATAAATTGGTGATTTGAATGCTGATTTGAGGTCGGAATTGGATAAATTGGTGTGGTTGGACTCATATCGGAATGGTCGTTCGAAATTTGTGAGTTTTGTCAGGTTCTAGGGTGGGGCCCGGGATTGACTTTTTAATTTTTGTTAAAGACCGATGCTTTATTATTCTGAATCGTTTCCTATAGCTTTTATTTATGATATTAAGTTATTTTGACTAGATTCGAGCCGTCTGAAGGTTGATTCACGCAGGAAAGGCTTATTAGAGGATTGATTTAGCTTGATTGAGGTAAGTATCTTGCCTAACTTTATGTGAAAAAAATTTCCCTTAGAATTTGGTCTATTTTGCAATATTTGTACTATGTGAAACGACATGTACATAAGGTGACAAGTGTGTACATGGGCGTATGTGTTGGTTGTGACTGGATTAGACCTTAAGCTATTAGTATGCCTTATTTGGAGTTGTTTGTTATATGAAGCATGCTTTTATTTTGTTGTTCACTGCCCGTACCCTTATATTATTGTTATTATTTTTGTATATTGTTGTTAAGTCGTGGGCTATTGTGACATTGGTACTGTTATTGTGGTAATGTTGTGGCACACGTGTATGTGAAGTGTAGGTGATTGTTATTGTTGTGTTGTTATTGAGATGTGCATGCACCGGAATAAGGGTGTGTTGTATATTGGTGCGCATGTGGTGAGATAAGGGGGCTTATGCATGCGTTGCTAGTAAGGGGAAATACTTCATTGCGAAGCACACACGGCGAGATAAGAGGGCTTATGTACATAAAGCTTTTTTGGAAAAAATATTTTAAAAATGTAAAGCTCACATGGCGTCATAAGGGGGACTTGTAATTCATGATTTGTGATTATAAGGTGGGGTACCTCGGGGTGATTCTTGTTGTAAACCTTGTGTTGGAACGACTTGATGATTTCAATTATCACTGCTTTCCTTAATTGATTTTACTTGTATTTAAAATGTGTTTTGGTTATTTTGCTATTTTCTCACATGTTTACTCTATGTCACAATTTATTAATTTTTCTTTCTGTTGTAAGCTTTATATTGATATTCTACACAAGTTTTATTGTCTAGTCAGTGTCTTGACTTGAACCTCGTCACTACTCCACCAGGTCATTTTGATACTTACTGGGTACTGATTGTGATGCACTCATACTACAATTCTGCACATTTTTGTGCAAATCTAGATACCTCTGAGCATGCTGGTCGTTAGTGAGCAGATTTGAGATTGCTGTGGAGACTTCAAGATATATCTACCATTCTGCTTGCAGACCTTGGAGTCATCTTCTGCTGATTTCTTACTACTATTTATTGTATTTCCGAACAGTGTTGTATTTGTGATTTTGCATTTACTCTCTATAGAGCTTATGACTTGGTAGCACTAGTTATGGGATTTATGTGACTTATGTATTTTGGCTTTTAATTATGTTAAACTACTTTTTCTTATTTTGATATTATTTAAGTTGGTGTCTGGTTCTGTTGGTCTTGCTATGTGATAGGCTTACCTAGTCCTAGGTACTAAGTGCCATTACGATCTTAAAGGTGAGATTATAAAGTCGTGACACCTAAGTTCTGCCTGAGTGAGTTAATTTCAGGGTGAGGTTTATTTAGTGCAGGAGAATGAGTTGCGCAACATTTGACCATTGTTGGAGTGACATTGAATTAAGAACAACCAATATTGCCTTGAGGTGTGATTGAAAGCGTTGGGGTAGTTGCTTGAATATTGGTCGATCTCATACTATATGATTTTGTGATGTATATTATGGATAATTTTTTATGCAATTTTTTTTTATTATGAGTACTGTTTACCCTTGGCTTCGGATAATAATTAAATTTGTACTTGGTTTTAGGGACACGTGATTTGGTTTGATACAAATAAAGGATGAATGAAAATAAAGACTAGATTCAGTAAGTAAATTGAGAAAGAATGCAAACCGCCAATCTAGAATAGCTTCACCTTGGTGGAATTCTCTCAGATAAACAGATATGAAGTGAATTGATAAAGAAAACAATTAGAGCAGACTGTATTTTTATATATTGGTCGTTGATTGTGTCATGCCTTTTACAATTATGCTGCCCCTTTATATAGGGAGGGGAATGAAACTTATACAAGGTAAAATATCCCTAGAATTAATGACTTCAACGTCTTTGCTGATTCCCGCCGTGATTCCCGCCTAGATATTTACATATCATGGGATTTCTGGTCCTTCTGTTACGTAAATCCGGTAATTTCTACCTTAGGGCGTTTTACCCTAATCGACCTCAACAATCTCGTCTCGGACACCTAGGCTTCGAGCTCCTTTCCGATGACATCCGGTCTCGACCTTCTTCTCTCGATGTCTCGATCTCGGCCTATCGAGCAGTAACTCCCATCGACGCCGGTCGTACGAATTCAAAATCGATATTCCCTATGCAAGCGATCGAATTTGAACCCATACAGATAGTCCCCTTGTTTTTTGGAGAGTAGTGATGAAAAATGATATGAGCCGCCGCCTTTAAGATTAGGTCAAATGGAGACATACTTATGGCGCGCGACACGAAATTCAGGGAGTCACATCAAAAGAAGAAAAACGTCATATTGATAAATGACGGCAGCATGATGATGCACGTGGCAAGTATCAAAAACGTCTTTTCATAGACCAACTGAAGACAAAACTCTGCAACGCCTGCCAACGCTATTTAATGCTTCCTCATTGTGGGACTTGAACCGCCACCTTTAAGAGGGTATAAATAGCCCTCTTTCCCTTTAGTTCCAAAGTTTGCGTTATGTGAGCATTATATTCTTCAAGTTCTCTGAGTTTGTTCACAAGTGACCTTCTCCTTTGTTCTTGTCTTACCCCTCCATCTACTAGCTTCTTCCACTCTTTATTTCCAGTTGCAAAGACATCCAAATCTGTTCCCCAGAAACAAAACCCCTCTTCTTCTCAACCCGCTGAAGAACCTGAACCTGTCGTTGTTGAGGAAACTACGACCGAGCCCCCTCTAAAAGCGTTCGTATCGGTTGGGTGTTCAATCGGTTCTGATTTTAAGGTAGAGAAGACTTCTGTTGTTCCGGGCTGGGGCAAACCGTTCACTAGATACATTTGTTCGATTACGAACAAAACCATCGACAGGGTGAAGAAAGATTCCAATTGGGTTGGTAAGGACGTGGTGGTTCCCACGCTTGAAGAGGCGATTACCACCTACGTGGAGGGCTACTTGAGTGTTTACACTTATCCCTTCATGTTGGGCCCTTTGGACCCCATCATCGTCGCCTTTTGCAAAAGGTATGATGTAACGCTGGGCCAGATTCACCCCTCCGTTTGGAGAATAGTCATTCTCTTCCACTTTTTTATGAGCAAGATCGATGGGCACCCTTTCTCCCTCGATCATCTCTTACTGTTATACAGTCCTCGGGTATTCTGAGAGGGATTAATAAAACTTGCTCGCCGGGCAAGCAAGGCCCCTTTCTCGAGCATCGACGAGGACAGGGATCGAGGTTGGATAAGCCGATTTGTTCGAATAAAGACATCCGACCTGATTCCTGCCGAAGACATGCCGTTCCCTGAGAAGTGGAACATGAATCGTAAGTGCTATATTCTTATTTCAATCTTTCTGGTGCTTTTCCTTTGTTATCTCACTAACCGATTTCTCATGGTGTAGCTGTTTCTCGAATGCTGGCTACGATTATGCACTTGAAAGAATGGGTCGAGAAGGTGGTGTCTCAAAGGACCTATTCGGAGCGTGCCTGGCGCGAGATATCGAAGGGCCGATAGGAGGCCAAAAATCATGGTGAGACCGATAACGTTTGAATTCTACGACTTATATTATTGATAATGTTGCTGACTTATAACTTACTTCGCTCTTCATTTGTAGGTCTATCGAAGGACGTTGAAATGAGGCCAGCGTCACCTGATAGAGAGATTCCCCGCCATCCCCCTGCCTCAGAGCAGGAGAAGGAGAACAAGAGAAAAGAAGTCCCCAGTTCTTCTGAGCCCGAGAGGAAGAAGCCAAAGAAAAGTATAGCTCATAGACTCAAAATCTCGGACATAGGACGACGAGTCCGACGAAGACGAAGATCTCGAACTTTTGGGCAGCTAGCCATCTCGGGCAGTCCCCGAGCAGAGGGCCGATGAAACTCATCTTCGTCGAGAAGAGGACCCCGAGGTGGGGGCGAGAACTGGGGCTTCCGCCGATGCGGGAGAGGCGACGCAGGGAATCTTGGGCCACCCAAAAACAATGGACTCCCCTTCTTTCTCGGAGTCAACTTTTAACGAAGCCCGAGTCGCAAAAGCACATTCCCCGAGCAAAGGCCCTATACCGGAAGGACCCTTTCAAGGTTTCTTCGACGGCGTGCCATCGGCGGATACTTTTGGGCTCGAAGTGCCAAAGAAGAGTCCCTCCACCGGAACGAGCAGGGCATCTTTCTGTCCAAAGCTGGTCGATAGATTTCTTGCTCCGAGTTCAGACCCTGATCGAAAACGAATAATAAGGTTTGCCATTCCAGAAGATGCTAGGCCCCTTTCTGTGCCTGTGGGGGTGGATAGTTATCTTCGGTGTTTGGTGACGGAAGAAGATCAGGCCGCAATGGACGAGGTGGATGTAGCCTACTTGTTCAATGAGGCTCAACAAGCATCAAATAAGGTAAACTTCCGATAAGCCTTGTCTGGTGTTCGCCATTTTACATTTCAAACTTTGACTAACTATCATATTTTCTCTTGTACTTGTAGGCTTCGGTGCTTCATCATGAGGATTTTCTTAGACAAAGGGAAGAAAAGGCACGTCGTGAGCGGCTCGACCAAATAAACCGGTTCCGATCTGAGGCGACTGAGGCCAAAGCAGAAATCAATGAAATAAGAACCAGGATCGATCTGTTGACTTCAGAAAAAGAGGCCCTCCAAGCTCAAGTGGTTTCTTCGGGAAATCAATTATCGGAGGCAAAAGAGAAAATCGGGGCTCTAACTAAGAGCACCGATACGCTTCAATCCCAAGTCGATACGCTTACTTTGGATCATGAAATTTTGGTCAACGAGCTGCAATCGACAAAATCAGAGGTTGCTGCATCCAAGGCTGAGGCCGATGAGTTAGTAGCCCAATACAGGGCTGGTCGAATATACCAAGTGCCAAACCCGCCTATCTGTTCTTTAAGAGTTACAAGCTCGAGGCTTCGATCTATCAACCCAGATCGATGATGCTAGAAAGATCGAAGCCGAAGCCAGAAAACAGGCCTTCCCAGAAGAAGAAGAAGAAGAAGAAGAAGAAGACTCCGAGAATTCTGAATAAAGCGCCTCTTTTGTATAATAAGTTTTTTTTGTTTTTTTTTAATTTTGTAATGAAGTCCCCATTTCGGTAACATACTTTGTTCGTACATATATATATAAAGATTTTCCTTACTTTCCATTCTTGGATGACTTATTTTGATTCTCCGTACTAGAACCGATGGTTCATCTTGTTGAATTTTCTGCTCTTCAAGCTTAGTTTAGACTTAGCCAATTTCAAGATATTAGAAGACTTTCCCTTTCTTCAATCGATTTGGTATGGCCTTAGCCTCGAAAAGGTCCGGGGTTTGCCTCAATAGGTCTTACTTCCCTTTGATTTTTATTAACTTGATTCGGCCTTTGCCTTTTAAGAAATCGGGGTTCGCCTTAACAGGTCTGACTCCCCTTCAAGTTTTATTAACTCGATTTGGCCTTATCCTTTTAAGAAATTGGGGTTTGCCTTAACAGGTCTTACTCCCCTTCGAGTTTCATTGACTTGATTCGGCCTTAGCCTTTTAAGAAATCTGGGTTCGCCTTAACAGGTCTTACTCCCCTTCAAGTTTCATTGACTCGATTCGGCCTTGGCCGTTTGAGAAATCGGCGTTTGCCTTAGTAGGTCTTATTCCCCTTCGCCTGATTTTCATATGAAACTTTGAGCAATGCTGGCTTTCTGATCGAACAACGAAAATCGAAATGGCCCTTGGGCTCGGAGACAAGATATCGGCGCAAAAGAACTTTTATTATCATTCAAGTGCTTGTACAATTTGCTTAGGGGATAGATCAATCTTTTTGGGCACGGTTCTTTTGACCGTTTGACCCTTACATTGATTCCTAATGATCTATGAGAAGTCCCCCCGAATTGAAGTAGCTAAGTAGTGAATTGATGTAGCTAAGCACTCTTCTGATAGTTAAGGTCGATCGAAGTTTAGCACTGAACATTGTTGCCTTCGATATGCGACCGATCTAAGTTATCATGTTTCCTGGTTGCCTCATTAAGAACCTTGCCATAAAACCTAATTTGGGACAAAACCGGTCGAAGGGAAAAAGAGTACAACGCGTGCTTTCAGTCCTAACGTCCTGTGCTTTCCGGCTTAAGGTTACTTCACTTGATACCTGAAGGTATTAGTAACATAAAACAAACAAAAGAAGAATGAAGGACCATACCTCAACAATCGTATCATTTCAAGTGGTTTATGTTCCAATTGTTCGGCAACTGCTTACCATCCATTGTTCCAAGCTTGTACGATCCCTTTCCGGTGATTTTTAGGATGGAGTAAGGCCCTTCTCAGTTTGGCCCTAACTTCCCTTCATTTGGGTCTCGAGTATTGGGTGTGATTTTCCTGAGCACTAGGTCTCCGATGTTGAAATGTCGAAGATGGGTTCTCCAGTTGTAGTATCTTTCAATCTTTTGCTTTTGGGCGGCATTCGAGCAAGGGCTGCTTCCCTTCTTTCATCCAATAATTCCAAATTGTTTTTCATAGCGTCGTTATTCGATCCTTCGGTTGCGTAGCGGAATCTGATACTCGATTCTCCTACTTCGACTGGTATCAACGCTTCAGCACCGTACACTAGGGAGAAAGGAGTTGCCCCAGTGCTGGTTTTCTCGGTTGTGCGATATGCCCATAAAACTTCAGGCAATATTTCTTTCCATTTCCCCTTCGCGTCGGTTAACCTCTTCTTGAGGTTTCTAGTTATGGTTTTGTTGGTCGATTCAGCTTGTTCGTTGCTGCTGGGGTGATAAGGCGTCGATAGGATCCTTTTGATCTTGTTATCTTCGAAGGACTTCGTCACTTTGCTGCCGATGAATTGCTTGCCATTATCGCACACGATCTCTTATGGCATCCCAAAATCAACATACGGTGTGATCCCAGATGAAGTCGATCACTTCCTTTTCCCTAACCTTCTCGTACGCCTACGCTTCAACCCATTTTGGAGAAGTAGTCAGTCATAAAAAGAATGAATTGAGCCTTACCTGGCGTGTAGGGGAGAGGGCCGACGATGTCCATTCCCCATTTCATGAATGGCCACGGCGATAAGACCGAATGCAGTATCTCCCAGGCTGGTGGATCATCGGTGCATGCCTTTGGCATTCGTTACACATGCGAACAAACTCCTTTGCATCTTTTTCCATATCGATCCAATAATAGCCGGCTCGGATTATTTTTCAGACCAGGGATTCGACACCGGAATGATTCCCGCATGTGCCTTCTTGTATTTCCCTTAAGATATACTCGGTGTCACCCGGTCCCAGACATACTGCGAGGAGGACACTGAATGTCCTTCTAAATAGGGTTCCATCATCGGATAAACAGAACCGAGCTGCCTTTGTGCGTAATGTTCTCGATTCTTTAGGGTCCGAAGGGGCTTATCGGAGCTGAGATACTCTATATACTTGTTCCTCCAATCCTAGGTCAAACTTGTTGAATTGATTTCGGCATGGCCTTCCTCCACCACCGACCTCAAAAGTTGTACGACCTTCTCTGACTCGATCTCATCATCTTCGATCGATGATCCCAAATTGGCGAGGGCGTCAGCCTCACTGTTTTGCTCTCGAGGTAAGTGTTGCAAGGTCCATTCTTTAAACCTATGCAGTGTGACTTAAGCTTGTCCAAATACCTCTGCATTCACCCTTCTCTGACTTCGAAAATCCTGTTTGCTTGATTGACTACGAGGAGGGAATCACACTTGGCTTCGATTGTCTCTGCTCCCAGGCTTTTGGCCAATTCTAAACCTGCAATCATAGCTTCATACTCCGCTTCGTTGTTAGTTAATTTTACAGTCTAGATAGACTGTCGAATTGTATTCCCAGTGGGGGGGGCTTTAGTACGATACCAAGCCCCGATCCCTTCGCGTTCGAGGCACCGTCTGTGAACAAGGTCCACACTCCCGAAGTAGTCCCCGATTCAGTCATTAATTCTCTTTCGACCTCGGGTATTAGCGACGGCGCAAAATCAGCGACGAAATCCGCCAACACTTGAGACTTAATCGCAGTTCGGGGCCGGTACTCGATATCGTACCCGCTTACTTCGATAGCCCAATTGGCCAATCGGCCAGATAGCTCAGGATTGTGCATTATGTTTCTCAATGTAGGTCGTTACGATGCATATGGGATGACATTGGAAATAGGGTTTTAGTTTCCTGGAGGCACTCAATAAAGCGAGCGCAAATTTTTTTAGATGAGGGTATCTAGTTTCGGCCTCGCCTACTGTTCTACTAATGTAATAAATAGGAAATTGCGTACCTTATTCTTTTCGAACCAGGACCCCACTTACCGCTACTTCCGAGACGGCAAGGTATAGGTACTGTCGCTCCCCTATTTTCGCATATGCAGCAAAGGTGGGCTAGACAGGTATCTCTTAAGTTCTTCTAACGCGCGCTGACACTACGGAGTACACGAGAAATTGTTCTTCTTTTTCAACAGGTTGAAAAATCGGTGACTCCTATCGGATGATCTCGAGATGAATCGGCCCAGAGCGGCTATCCGGCCTGTCAGCTTTTGTACGGCCTTTACATTGTCTACAATTGTAATATCTTCGATGGCCTTGATCTTCTCGGAGTTGATTTCTATTCCTCGATTCGAGACCATGAAACCGAGGAATTTCCCCGAGCCCACACCAAATGCACATTTCTCCGGGTTCAACTTCATGTTGTACCGTCTCAGCACATCGAACGTCTCCTGCAAATGGCTCAAATGGTCCTCTACTCGCAGGGACTTAACTAACATATCATCAATATAAATCTCCGTTGTTTTTCCTAGTTGTTCTTCGAATATTTTATTTACTAGGCGTTGGTAAGTGGCCCCTGCATTCTTTAACCCGAATGGCATAAGTTATAACAGTATGTACCATACTTAGTGATGAAGGATGTCTTTTCCTGATCATCCTGGTCCATTCGTATTTGGTTATAGCCAGAGTAAGCATCGAGAAAGCTAAGGGTCTCATGGCCAGCAGTAGCATCGATCATGCGATCGATATTGGGTAAAGGAAAAGAATCTTTAGGGCATGCCTTGTTTAAATCCTTATAATCTATGCACATTCTTAATTTATTTCCCTTTTTAGGGACTACAACTACGTTTGTTAACCATTCTGGGTATTTAACTTCCCGAATGGACCCTATTTTTAAAAAGCTTAGTTACCTCATCCTTGATGAACGCTTGTTTGACTTCGGACTAAGGCCTCCTTTTTTGCTTGATTGGCCGAAATTTCGGATCGATGCTTAGTTTGTGGGTCGTTATCTCCGGTGGTATACCTGTTATGTCGAGATGGACCAAGTGAAAGAATCTTCGTTAGCTACAAGAAATTTTATAAGTTTTATCTTGAGCTCGGAACTTAGGCCCGATCCCAGGTATACCTTTCGATCTGGCGAGTCTTCTCGGAGTGAAACTTGCTCGAGTTCCTCGACCATTGATTTAGTTGCGTCGGATTCGTCGGGACCAACAAATGACCGAGGAACCCCGTAGTTGTCATCTTCGAGATGCTCCTATTCACCTTCTTTTGTCGAAGGTGATGCCTGTTATTACTATTTGATCCTTTGAGAAGGAGCTGCTGGTATCGGTACTGCTTCTTCCACTGCGAACATCTCTTTCGCAACTGGCTGTTCCCCGTAAGCTGTTACAATCCGATCAGCCGATGGGAATTTCAACACTTGGTGTAGTGTTGAGGGTACCGCTCTCATATCGTGAATTCACGGTCTCCCGAGCAGGGTGTTGTACCTCATGTCTTCGTCAATCACGTAGAATTTTGTTTCTCGAATGGTACTGGTAGTATTTACTGGTAATGTTATTTCGCCTTTGGTCGTTTCACATGCCATGTTGAATCCATTGAGAATCCAAACTACAGGGACAATTCGGTCTGTCAGCCCGAACTGTTCGATAACCCATGATCGGATTATGTTGGCCGAACTACCAGGATCGACCAATACGCGCTTTACCTTCATTTTGTGTACAAGCACCGATATTACTAACGCGTCATTGTGAGGTTGCAAGATTCCTTCTGCATCTTCCTTGCTGAAATGCAAGATACCCTCCATCGTATAATCCCGAGTGCGCTTTTCCCGGGTGATGGATATCTTAGTGCGCTTTAATACCGGACCTTAGGGCGCATCTACCCCGCCGATGATCATATTAATTGTGTGCTGTAGCTCGTCCTGGTTCACTTGCTTATGCCTGTTCCCATAATGGTTTTTGGCTTGGTCGCTCAAAAACTCTCGACGATGCCCATTTTCGAGCAACCGTGCCACCTCCTCTCTCAACTGTCGACAGTCTTCTGTCCTGTGCCCATGTGTACCATGATATTTGCATATCAAACTGGGGTCTCTTTTGGCACGGTCCGATTGCAGCGGTCGAGGCCACTTAGTGTCCTTAATACGACCGATGGCCGACACGAGAGCAACTGAATCGACGTTGAAGTTGTATTCCGATAGTCGAGGTACTTCTCGATGACCAGTAGTTCTCTCGAAGTTGTTTCTCATCAAGGGTCCTCGGTTGTTCCGATTATGATCGTTCCTCCTTTCTCGTCTCGGGGAGCCCTGCCTTGCTGGAATGACCTTCTTGTCCCCAGGATATGGTCGATGCCTGTCTCTGCTCGATCTCGGCTCTCGATAAACATCCTTTCGAACCCTATCATGAGTTCTGATGGGGTAAGTAGATCCTGAAGGGGCTCCAAGTTGGTCATCCTCGACTCTGATCTTTGACTGGTATCGGTTGTGTATATCCACCCATGTGGCGGCCGGATATTCAATCAAGCTCTGTTTAAGCTGCTGCGAAGCCGTTGAACTTCGAGCGTTGAGTCCTTGGGGTGAAGGCTTGTATAGCCCAATCGTCAGTGATCGCTGGCAGGTCCATCCGTTCCATCTGAAAACAAGATACAAATTTCCTGAGCATCTCGTTATCCTTTTGTCTAACTTTGAACAGGTCCGATTTCCGCGTCTCCACTTTGATGGCACCTGCATGTGCTTTTACAAAGGTATCTGCAAGCATGGCAAAAGAATCAATAGAATTTGGGGGCAAATTGTGATACCAAGTCATTGCCCCCTTTGACAAGGTTTCTCCGAATTTCTTCAAGAGAACGGACTCGATCTCATCGTCTTCTAAGTCGTTTCCCTTTATAGCACACGTGTACACTGTCACATGCTCGTTTGGATCAGATGTCCCATTGAATTTGGGAATTTCCGGCATGCGAAATTTCTTCGGTAAGGATTTTGGAGCGGCGCTTGACGGGAAAGGTTTCTGCACGAATTTCTTGGAATCTAAGCCTTTCAATATCAAGGGTGTTCCTGGGATTTGATCCACCCTCGAATTATATGTCTCCACCTTTTTGTCGTTGGCCTCGATCTTCTTTTCGCCAGACTCGACTCGTCTGGTTAGTTCCTCGAGCATCTTCATGATCCCGGAATTCGCCCCTGATCTGCCTTCGCTCGGTTCCTCTTGATACGCTCAAATTACACTTTAATAAATAGTGTAAGCGGTCGATGTCAAATATAATAATCTAAAAAGGTTGGGGTCGAATCCCGCAGGGAATAGGTGTGAAGATTTTACTTGATTAGTTTGTTACTCAACTAAAGTCGTAATTCTATCCAGTTAACCGGAACAAGAATATGAATTGAGTTTGGTTTTAAATAAAGTCTAATTGCAATGTTGAGAATGTAAATAATTTCATTAAAGAAACCAAGGTTGTGTCCCCATTAATGAAGTGTAATGCTATCAATGTCAATACGATATATTTCTAACGGATGATTCTTTTTGATATGCAAATGATGTCTAAGTGACTACCCAATATTTTCCAATAGTTAGGTAGTATTTCCTCTTTATGATAGTTCCAAATATAAAAGAGTTGTGATTAAGAACAATCAATTTATGCCAAATAAAAATCCACTTATTCCTAAGCGATTTTATTAAACAAGGTTTAAAGCCTTGAGTCTTTGATATTTACTTCTACCAAATTCTACCCCACTTTTCCAAGCAAAGATAGAATTTAACGGCGCTTGTTAATGTTTGCAACCACCAACAATGATTGAAGAATGAGAAGTAAATAAATATCAATCAACCGTTAAATATATATTCAATGTTAAACACCCAATAACATCACACCCATTTAGGGTCCACAACCTTAGTATTTAAAATTAGCTACTCATAATAAAATCTGAAAAAAAAGAGAATATTAATTGTCATAAAGCTTACGAAGTGAAAGATTCTTGACCCAAAAAGCTTCCAAAAGGAAGGAATATTCAAGCCTTGTACTTTAGCTTCAAAGTCTGACAAGATAGCCCCCAGAAAACCCTAATAGACCTATTTATAGAGGCCCAAAAATCGAGACAAAATTCGGAACAATCTGCCCTAAAGTTGAATATGCTACCGCATTTCTGTCGCATAACAAAAATGTGGTCCGCAATTTTGACATGTCTATCGCAGATTGTAACCCTAGTTTCGCCTTCACCGCATTCATGGTTTGTGGTCCGCATTGTAGAAATGCGACTGCATCTTGCATCGCATTTTCTTCCTTCAGTAGACTTCATGCTTGGTTTGCGGTTGCTTCTGCGGCTCGCAAACACGTTATGCGATCGAAGAAGAGACCGCATTTTTGAAATCAAACTTCTCCCAGGATTCTGTTTTGGTCTGCGATCTCTGTGTGCAATCTGCGGCTCGCATACAAGTTATGAGATCGCAGATGAGACCGCATTCTTGACGTTGATCTTTGCCCAGAAGTCTGTCTTGATCTACGATCTTGGTGTGAAGTATGCGGCTCGCATGTGGTATTTGCAATAGCATATCCACATATGCGATGCTTTATTACTCTTTTCTTGTCTTTTTGTGACTTTTTGAACTCTTTTCCATACTCTTAGGTCCTTACACCTCATACGCTGCAAAAATACTAAAATTACATAAGTACCTAGGGAAATTGCATTTAAAACAAGTTAAAATCTAAGCAATTAGTATCAAAATATGCCGAAACTCTCCGGCACATCAACACCCCCAACTTAAACTCTTGCTTGTCCTCAAGCAACTAAGATGATACTATCCTATTCTAGACTCCATTTACAAGACATGAAACAATAGTGACCATGGATGGTGTTTGTTGTTAGTGCTTCAGGCATGCATCTCCGAATGCTTTACCCTTCCTGAATCATCGATATATTCAAGGAAAACTAATCAACTTGTGAACTTTGAGCCTCAGACTACGTGACTAAATGCTACCCTCAGCTGAGTGCACTTACGTTTTACTCAAAAACCCAACTTCTGTTCAACCTCGCAGTTCATGTGCCCTCACTAGAAAGAAAGTCCCAAAATAACAATATTAACAATGACAACAAAAAGGGACTAATTCACAAATACACTCACTCTCAGAAAAGAATTTCAAGTGTTACCACATACCATACCATAGGCTTGCCCTTATTTTAATTCGTTGCTTACTTCTAAGAAAGCTTGGTTGGAGATCCCATAAGGACTTTTTAGGCTTGTAATGTAGGATTTTGACATGTTTATCATAGATTGTAACCCTAGTTTCGCCTTCACCGCATTCATGGTTTGCGGTCCGCATTGTAGAAATGCGACTGCATCTTGCATCGCATTTTCTTCCTTCGGTAGACTTCATGCTTGGTTTGCGGTTGCTTCTGCGGCTCGCAAACACGTTATGCGATCGCAGAAGAGACCGCATTTTTGACATCAAACTTCGCCCAGGATTCTGTTTTGGTCTGCGATCTCTGTGTGCAATCTGCGGCTCGCATACAAGTTATGCGATCGCAGATGAGACCGCATTCTTGACGTTGATCTTTGCCCAAAAGTCTGTCTTGATCTGCGATCTTGGTGTGAAGTATGCGGCTCGCATGTGGTATTTGCGATAGCATATCCACATCTGCGATTCTTTATTGCTCTTTTCTTGCCTTTTTGTGGCTTTTTGAACTCTTTTCCATGCTCTTAGGTCCTTACACCTCATATACTGCAAAAATACTAAAATTACATAAGTACCTAGGGAAATTGCATTTAAAACAAGTTAAAATCTAAGCAATTAGTATCAAAATGTGCCGAAATTCTCTGGCACATCATCTCTGCGATTGGTTCATTTTCAGGGATGGTTCCCCGAGAAGGGCCGGCCTCAACCTTATTCGAAATTTGGCTCCGATTTTGCAGTTGGGCAATGGCCGCTTGCTGGGCTTGCAACATGTTGAAGATCAACCTGAGGTTAATCCCATCCCCTTCATTGTTTTGAGTTGTTGAACCGTGTTCTCTACGAACACTGTTTGATGGGCCAGTAGTCCGATCCACATCGATCGCCATTTGTGAATTAGCGTCAACTGGAACTTCATCACCGGGCGCTACGTTGTTGTTTTTGCCCTGGTGGTCAAACTCGCCATCGACGTACAGAGGCACAGATTGTGAGTGTGACATGGTTGTATTGTAACCTGAAATAAAAAATTCTCTAAAGAACAAGCATAAAATAATTTGTGTGACAGAAAGTTGTATCAAACGCTCACTATTATCCTTAGTCCCACGGTGAGCGCCAAACTGTTTACCCTTGGCTTCGGATAACAATTAAATTTATACTTGGTTTTAGGGACACATGATTTGGTTTGATACAAATAAAGGATAAATGAAAATAAATACTAGATTCAATAAGTAAATTGAGAAAGAATGCAAACCACCAATCTAGAATAGCTTCACCTAGGTGGAATTCTCTCAGATAAACAGATATGAAGCGAATTGATAAAGAAAACAATTAGAGCAGACTGTATTTTTGTATATTGGATTTGATTGTGTCATGCCTTTTACAATTATGCTGCCCCTTTATATAGGGAGGGGAATGAAACTTATACAAGGTAAAATATCCCTAGAATTAATGACTTCAACGTCTTTGCTGATTTCCGCCGTGATTCCCGCCGAGATATTTACATATCACAGGATTTTTGGTCCTTCTGTTACGCAAATCCGGTAATTTTACCTTAGGGCGTTTTACCCTAATCGACTTCAACGATCTCGTCTCGGACACCTTGGCTTCGAGCTCCGTTGCGATGACATCAGGTCTCGACCTTCTTCTCTCGATGTCTCGATCTCGGCCTATCGAGCAGTAACTCCCATCGACGCCGGTCGTACGGATTCAAAACCGATATTCCTTATGCAAGCGATCGAATTTGACCCCATACAAGTACAAGCTCTGTTTGATGATGGTTGAGCATGTTCATGGTATATATTATATGTGCGTTTTAGCGTAATCTTTTGGAAATTCTTAACACCCACGAGTTTTTTTCCCTGAATTTCTCAGTGCATATTGTCTGAATTGCGCTAAGTATTTTAAGTGTGGGGTGACAATTGTTGTTACTGTTTTGATATGAGTAGCTTATGTTAGTGCTCGGGTCGGTGTTCTTTCAATTTTAAGATACGACTGGTCCGTGTATTCTTATGGGAGTTGTACAATTGTGTTTGGACAACCATACTATTTCTTGGGGTGCGCGTCACAATCCGAAATTCCACCTTAGACATTGTGATGACACCTAGTTTCTAAGACTATGTAAGCTGATTACTTACAATAGTTAAGCCAGTTTAACAATGTTATTTAAAAGCAGAGTTTAATATAAATATCGAAATAAAGTGAAACAAGCCTACACAGTGTCACGAACTCTAAATGAGTACTTAGGAATAACTCAAACTACAATACTGTTCGAATAACGAATTAGCAGCACAATCAAAAGGAAAAGGACTCCATGAGACTGTGGCGACCAAGCAGCTCTACCTTGAATCCTCGCAATCAAGAAGCTAACCCTTATCTCCAATACCTAGATCTGCACAAAAATGTGTAGAAGTGTAGTATGAGTATACCAGGAGGGTACCTAGTAAATATCAGGACTAACCTTGGTCGAATAGTGACGAGGTACAAGTCAAGATACCTACTAGTCATAATAACCTGTGTAATATATAATTATAAAGCTAATAATGGAAGCAAGAATCAGTAAATGGAAACAAGGAATAAGCATGTGACAAAAAGAGTAACATAATCAGAACACTGTTAAAGTACAAGTGAAACCAAATAAGGTAAACAAGTGACAATCGAATAATCAAGCCGTTCTAGCACAAGATTCACAACAAAAAATACTCCGAGATATCTCATCTCAAAATCACAAGTCACGAGTCCCAAATCACAAATCATGTACTCATGGCACCTCGTGCCCACATCATTAATCACAACCACACCGATAACTCACGTGTCAATATCTCAATCCGTCCGACATGGTCATAGGCTCAACACAACAATCTGCCCGACATGATCATTGACTCACTATCATAATGGAAGAAGATAATACAAGAATATAAGGACATGATCAATGAATGTCAAAGTTTCATACTCCTGAAGCGGTGTAAACGGCATGCTACGATGTATGCTTGTGCGAATGTACTATTACAGTCTAAGTCAACAAGTAATATTAAAGACATCGAGTAGCTTATTGGAAACAACACAACAAGTCACATAAGGTGCGTGACATAAACAAGGAAAATCGTACCATCACACGATTATCATCAACATTATGTTTATGCCACTAGGCCGTCACATATCATCCCTGACATAGCAACCCTTATCTCTCCATATTGATAATATCATAATAGCCACCCTTATTGCTCTGCCCAGATAATAACACAATAGCCACACGTATCACTCCGTCCAGATATTATATCAATAGCCACCCCTATCACTCCGCACAATCCACAACAGTGAGATGCCACTCTTATGCTCCGCATAACCAAAATCAATCCACACAACAAATCACATGTGCTAATATCACAACAACACGACATATCAATTCGTTCCACAAGTGCCTATAGGCCACAACCCTTTCCAAAACAAAAATACCAGTATCACCACAACACATAGCCCAGAGTTCAACCACAATGTATACAAGAATCTTAATAGCAATAAAATGAAAGGGGTAAAAATAACTCAAAAATAAACAATAATCCATTAAACGACAACTTCAACTAAAATAGGTTAATGGCTTTCAATAATTTCGACATGAACTAGAAACTAAGTCTAAATGCATGAGAATAACCTGACAATGAAAAACCTGACAACTTCAATTAAGAAAAACTCAACAATAAAGGAGGTCACATTACAATAAAAGAGGTACTAACTTCAAATAAAGCATATAAGAGTAAACTTGACAAGTAAAAGATATAACATGAACAACTTCAAATAAATACATAAAAGTAACCTAAGAGTCTAAACCGGTCAATTTCCATATATAAGTCTGAGTACTCGTCACCTCGCGTACACGTCTTTCACATAATTTAGATAATACAATCAACCCAAATCCTAAGGGGTAGTTCCCCCACACAAAGTTAGGCAAGATACTTATATCAAAGAAGCTAAATCAATACTCTAAATAGACCTCCCCGTGTGAAACAACCACCGAAACAGCTTGAATCTAGCCAAACTAACTTGATATCATAAATAGAGGCCATCGGAAACAATTCTGGATAATAAAGCTTCTATCTTTAATGAAAACTAAAAGGTCAACCCAAAAATTCAACCCCGGACGTGCACCTCGGAGCCCAACAAAACACATAAAATCCGAACACCCATTCTGATACCAGTGCAACCATACAAAATCATCCAATTCCGCCTTAAATCGGCGTTCAAATCATCATTTTTGTGTTTTAGAAAGTTTTTACATAAATCTCCAACTCCAATTCAAATTATTAACTTAATAATAAAAATAAAGATGGAATCAAGAAATATAATTAAATCCGGGTCAACAGTACTTATCCCGATCCAAAACGGAAAATCCCCTCCAAAATGCCCAAATCCAATCTCTCTAACTCAAAATGTGATAAAATAACAAAACCCTCGAAATAGAGTACTTTATAGTTCTGCCCAGGTATTCCTTTTCGAGATCACAGCACAACCTTCGCGATCGCGAAGCACAAAATCACAAGCTGCCAAAAACGTTCTACGCGAATACAACTCACAGTCTCCAACAGCCTTTGCGAACATGGGGGCCGACTCGCGAACACAGAAGGAAAACACCTTGCTGCCCTGTCCATTCCTCACTCTACACGAACGCGAGAGCAAAGTCGCGAACGGATGAACTCAACCCTTCATTGCTATGCGAATGCGACCACAACTACGCAACCGCAGTGACCAAAGCATCTGACTCCCAATTAACCCTTCGCGATCGCGTGCATACTTCCACGAACGCGATGAACTGCAGACATCAGAAAAACAAGTAATTCCAAAACATGAAAAAATGGCTAGTAGCCCATCCTAAACACACCCGAGCCCCCCGAGACCCTGTCTGAACATACCAACAAGTTTCATAACATAACACAGACCTGCTCGGAGCATCAAATCACATCAAACAACATCCAAAACTACGAATCGCACCTCAATTCAAGCCTAATAAACTCACGAACTTTCAACTTCTACAACTCGCACCGAATCATATTAAATCTACTCGGAATGACCTCAAATTTTTCATGCAAGTCCTAAATGACACAATGGAGCTATATCCACTCCCAGAACCACAATCCGAAATGGTCGAACTTCTCAACCTTCCAAATTCGCTTTAGCCCAAAAGCATCAAATCAACCTACAGACCTCCTAATCCAAATCCGGACATACGCCTAAGTCAAAAATCACCATACAAAGCTATTGAAATCATTAAAACACCATGCCGGAGTCGTTTACACAAAATTCAAACTCTGGTCAACTCCTACCATTTAAGCTTCGAAAATGTGAATCATTCTTCCATATCGATTCTGAAACGCACGAGAACCAAAACCGATTATACACGTAAGTCATAATACACAATACAAACCTACTCGATACCTTAACCAATCGCTAAAGCTCAAAATGACTGGTCAGGTCGTTACATTCTCCCAAGCTTTGTAATGGGTTTAGGTATGATTTTATAATGATGGGGCTTATGGGATGGTGATCGGAAGCCATAAGTCCTCAAACTCGAATTGGGTGTATGTGAGGGCTAAGAAGTGTGATTCTTGAAGTTTGGGATAGTGATTGGACATGCATGTGCTAGTAAAGATTGAGCAGTGTTGTAGGACTGCGTCGATTGATTTGTTATTGTTGAAATTTGTTTGAAGGAGAGGGAATTCCATTATAACACCTTTTAGTCAAATTTGCATATAGTGTTTGATGAAATTCCAGTGATGGCTAAGCATATGAATGCCTCTCTAATAATTGTTTAATTTGATTATGTTGCTATAGATTGAAGTGCTAAGAGTAGTGGATCATTGTAGTAATCCTAAGGAAAGCTCAATAGAGATATATTGGCTAAACTCCTCCTATTGAATCAGAGTCCATGAGTTCCTTGTAAATTCCAAATGAGGTTTGTCCAAGCCCCTATTCTTATCTTTTCACATTGCCTTTAGCAATTAATTTATTTGAATGCTTATGTACTCAAGTCATGTTCCAATTGCCTATCATGTTACTTTCCATTGGGAAAATGTTTCAAATATGGTTATTATATCTAATGCTTGTGACTGGAATTCATGTTTCAATTTCAAATCATTTTGCTCTCTTTTGGGAAGAAAATTCAATATGTTTAAGAATCTTATTACTCATGCATTTAAAGTCATGATTTCCAAATGTTCTTTATGTTGATGACTTATAATGATCCTTGAAAGTGAAGGAATGATAAGGTGAAATATGAATGCAGCGATCGTGCCAAGAATAATGATTTATATGTGGGGCCAAGAGTGCTAATGAAATGAAAGAAAGTATGAAAGGCTATAAAAAGAATATGATTCTTTTATGTGATAAATGTTTTTGGGAGTACTGTTTGGTCACTGAGGAAGGCTGGGTCATAAATGCCAAAGCCCGAAACTACACGTGTCGGTGTAGGAGTTGATTGAGGGGTGAATCCCCATTATGTTATATTGAGATTGTTCCCCTTGATTGGGATGAGTTGAAAGCTAGTAAGGGCCACATCGATCCACACGCATTATGGTGAGACGGCTTAGCCGATCAGGTGGAGATCGGACGTCATGCCATGCACATAGTGGTATTGTGTTACGATCGGGCGGGCATAGGACTCCATGCCATGTAACAAGTATAAACATGGAATAAATGAAGACATGATATAATCAAAGTCATGCAATTAAGTAGTCCACCCCGAATGCTTGAACCTATGACAACGCATATAGACTCGTCGCCTTGCATATACGCCGTCCCCACACTAAATCACATAGCAAATAACTAATCAAGTCTTAATTCCCTCAAATAAAGGTTAATCATGATAATTTTCTCTTTCTAGAACAAAGTCAACAATCCAACATGACTTTCCCTTTGAAAAAGCCTCCTAACCACTCGAATCTAGTCAATTATTATTCAAACAAGTAGAAAAAACTTTAAAAACTACCCCAGTACGATAAAGGTTCTATCTTTAACATAATTGAAAAAGTTAATAAAAAGTCTACTCGTGCCCACGTGGTCGAAATATGAAATTAAGACAAAATCCCGATTACTCATTCACCTCCGAGCTCGAATATATGATTTGTTTAAAACATTACCTAAATTTGCGGTTAATATCTCATTTTTAAGAAATCCCTAAATTCTACCAAAATCCTAATTTCTAGTATATGAAATCCTAGATTTGATGATGAAATTCATGAAAAAGTGTCATGAGCCAAAATTCACCTAGTCATGAGGGCACCTAACCTAACCCGCTAGATAAGCCAATTAATAGTCAACCAACTCTAATGAAAATAATAAGACTGAACTTCTATACATTAACCCAAGGATCTGGCAGTACAAGTCATGAGTCACAAAGACTTATATTTATATGGCTCGTATGAAAATAAATACATATATTTGAAATGTATACAAACAGAATAAGAATCTACAACTACCAAGAACAAGTGGTAGTTATGTCTGTAAAGCATGTATATCTTCAATGGCTTCTCCGCCATACACGACATCATCAGCTTCAAATTTGCACGCAAGGTGCAAACGTGTAGTATGAGTACAACCAACCCCACATAGTTAATAAGTAACAAACCTAACCTTAGGCTGAAAGCAGTGCCGAGCTCGGAAGAAGGTCCGTTTACAATACCAATAATCAATAACGACACATGATATAATGAAGACAGTAAAAGAGAACAACTCGAGAGATATCATGTTCAACCACATTCACAAATACGAAAATTAGACATGTTTTTCAAGTATAATAGCCAAATCCCCAAATATTGCCATCGAAATCACTAAAACATGAATTTATCAACAGAACTGTGATTACTAACTTAACAACGACCTATAAAATTTTTCATTAACAATCTAGCACGAGAAAAATACATCTTTATACCTATGTGTTAAATATACATGTCAAATCAATTACATAAAAGAGAAGCCATCAAGTATACTCACACTCGGTGTTTGGCACAAATGCCCCTCAGCATAACACACATAATCACTGGCACAAATACATGTAAGGTCCCAACCGATCATTTTGAGCATTTGCATTTCCATTCGGCAGTTTGAAGTCCTGAGTAGTTTCATATGATGTATTATGACTTGCACGTATGGTCGGTTTTAGATTTTTGGGTGGTTCGGGATTTTTTCGGAAGAATTATTTTCAACTAGGAAGCTTTAAGTTGGAAGAGTTGACCAAGTTTGACTGTTATGTATTTGATTGCAGATCGGAGTTTGGATGGTTTCATTAGGTCCGAATGGTGATTTTGCAATTGGGTGTATGTCCAGATTTGCATTTGGATGTTCTAGAAGGTTTTGGTTCTATTTGACGAAAGTAGGCAATTTGGAGGTTTGAAAAGTTCATAGGTTTGACTGGGAGTTGACTTTAACGTTATCAGGCTTGGATTTTTGTGCCGGGAGTTATAATAGGTGCATTATGTCACTTGGAACATGTGTGCAAAATTTGAGGTGATTTCGAGTTGTTTGGACGTGTTCGGTGTAAATTTTAATTTTGAAATTTAGATTAGTTCTTTAGACCTGAATTGGTGATGATTCGTGGTTTTGATGTTATTTTGTATGATTTGAGGACTTGAGCAGGTCTGTGTTATGTTTTGGGATTGGTTGGTATGATTTGACGGAGTCCCGAGGATCTCGAGTACGATTCAGACGAGTTTCAGACCATTTCTCTCATTTTGGAGTTGCAGATTTTCTGGTGTTCTAGTGTTCATTGCGATTGCTGAGGGACGGTCGTGATCACAGGGTGTTTTTGGGTGGCTGCTGATTTTCTTATCACGTTCGCGACGAGGATGTCGCGTTCGTGGAGCCTAGGGGATGTGCTCATAGTGTTTGCGTCCTGTGAGTAGCGTTCGCGTAGCGGGAGAGCTCGATGGGGGCACCAATGGTTGACCTTCACGTTTCATGGGGGAGGTGGTGTTCGCGCAGGCCAGTGAAGGTGAGGGTCGGATTTGCAGGTGCCAGACCGCGTCCATGAAGAAGTATTTTTGCCAGTGTATGATTTGTTCTTCGCGATTGCGAAGTTGGTCCCGTGATTACGAAGGGGACCCCTGGGCAGACTTGTATAAAATTCTATTTTGAGGGTTCTACCTGTTTTATCATATTTTGAGATTGGGAGCTCGGATTTGGGCGATTTTGGTGGGAATTTTCACGATTTGAATTGGGGTAAGTATTTACTTGGATTTGTTTATTATTCATGATTTCATCCATGTTTGTAGCATTTAATTCATGAATATAAGGGAGGAAAATAAGGAACATTAGTAAAAACTTCTAAATGTAATTTGAGGATTTGAACACCGATTCAGAGTCGGATTTGGATGAAATTGGTATGGCTGGACTCGTATTTGAATGAGTATTCAGAATTTGTGATTTTTGTTGGGTTCCAGCAGGCGGGCCTAGGTTGACTTTTTGGGTTTACTTTTTGATTCTTGTTCAAGATCACAGCTATATTGTTTGGGATTGTTTCCTATGGTTTTTATTGATGTTATTAAGTTACTTTGTTACACTCGAGCCATCCGGAGGTTGATTCAAAGGGGAAGGGATTTTTAAAGTACTGATTTAGCTAGTTTGATGTAAGTATGTTGCCTAACCTTGTGTGGGGGAATACCCCTTAGGATTGTGCCTTAATTGTTTATTTGTGTTATGTGAAAAGAAACATGTACACGAGGTGACGAGCGCGTGCACAGGTTTTATGTGTGGTTTGTGAACAGATTAGATCTTAGGCTATTAATATGCCTTATTTTGGGGATGAATTGTATATGGAATATGCTCCATCACTTTGTGGATATGTGAACAAGATCATTACACTTGTTTTAGCCGTGGTAATAATTTATTTGTTAAATACCCATCCGTATTTTACCATTTTCATGTCCTTGTGCACCTTGTTGATAAATTATGAGCTTATATCGTGATAAACCTTTGGTGTTATGGTATTTGTGATATTGTGGCACATGTGGACATGTTGTGTGGTTTTATTGTTGATGTGTGGAGCATAAGGGTCGCATTTCACTTTATTGATTGTGTGGAGCGATATGGGTGGCTATTGTGATATTTTCAGGGCGGAGTGATATGGGTGGCTATTGTGATATTGTCAGGGCGGAGCGATACGGGTGGCTATTATGATATTGTTTGGGCGGAGCGATACAGGTGGCAATTATGATATTGTCTAGGCAGAGTGATGCGGGTGGCTATTGTGATAATTTCAAGGCGGAGTGATACGGGTGGCTAATAATATTGTCAGAGCGGAGTGATACTGGTGGCTATTATGATATTGTTTGGGCGGAGCGATACAGGTGGCAATTATGATATTGTCTAGGCAGAGTGATGCGGGTGGCTATTGTGATAATTTCAAGGCGGAGTGATACGGGTGGATATTGTTGTTATGATAAAATGTGGGCACGAGGTGCCATTTGTTTGAGTTTCTTTGTCCTGATTTTTTTGTTGAAATTGCCTCTACTTGTGTTGAGCTGTTATCACTTATTCTGGGGAGGTTATTGTTTTTGTTTACTGTTATACTTTTGTTGCCAGTCTTGACTTATTGCACAGGTCAATTTTGACTTGTGAGTATCGCATGACTCGACCTCGTCACTACTTCTTCGAGGTTAGTCTTGATACTTACTAGGTACCAACCGTGGTGTACTCATACTAGATTTTTGCATATTTTGTGCAAATCCAGGTGTTGGAGGTAGTAGACCTAGGCAGTGAGAGCTTCTTAGATCGTGAGGATTTAAGGTAGAGCTTCTTTGATAATCATAGTCCTTTGGATTCCTTTTTCTTGCATTTATACTGTCAATTCTCTATCCGAACATAATGTATTTTGAGATATTTCTATATATTCAATTTGAGCTCATGACTCTATATCACCTAGTTTTAGAGCATGTTGTGATTCTCGCCATGTTGGCCTCTATCACTTTATTTTCGCATTTATATTAAACTTTGTTTCATTATATCATGTCTTTATTGATTCAAATATTTATATGTGATCGTCTTACCTAATTTTAGAGACTAGGTGTCATCAAGACCCCTATGATGGGATTTGGGTCATGACAAGTTGGTATTAGAGCTCTAGGTTTATTGGTTCTACTAGTCACAAGAAAATTTAGTAGAGTCTTGCATATCGGTACGAAGATGTTTGTACTTATCATCGAGAGGCTATGGAACTATTAGGAAAATTTTACTTTTTTCTTTCCTTATCGCGCAAATTTGTCAATTTCGGAGTTTGAGCCTTTTGTCTTTTTATTTTCTCACGAATGATGAGGACACACACTACTAGATCGGCTGAGCAGACACTCGTTCCCTCTACTAGAGCTGCGAGTGGTCTGGGTTGAGGTAGAGGTTGAGGAGTGGCATGTGCTACAGCTAGAGCACCTGCTAGAGCAGCAACTGAGGAGCCACTAGTATCTCCGGTTAGGGAGCAGGCACCGGAGGGGTATGTTGTTACCCCTGGACTCCAGGAGACCTTGGCACACTTCCTCATCATGTTGGGACTTAGGCTTAGGCAAGATTGATTCCAGTTGCACCAACTACTTTACAGGCTTGGGGAGGAGCTCAGACTCCCGTCACCCGTACTCTATAGCAGCGAGCTCATGTTGATCAGGCTCGAGTGTTATGCCTGTGTAGCCCGTGATTTTAGCTCAGCCCGAGGTCGGGCCAGTTGTGATAGAGGAGGAGTAGAAGAGGCTAGAGAGTTCAAGAAGTATCATCCTCCTCATTTCAGTTCTGGGCCTTCTGAGGATGCATAGGGGTTCCTAGACCAGACCGGATTCTGTGCACCATGGGCATAGTGGAGTTGAGCGGGGTCAACCTTACTACTTTCCAGCTGACAGTGCCAGCATATAGATGGTGGCAGGCATATGTGGAGAGTAGGATGGTTGGCATAGCGCCACTTACTTGGGCTCAGTTCATTGATCTATTGTTTAGGGAGTTCGTTTTACAGACCCTTGGGGATGCATTGCGCACCGAGTTCGAGCAACTACGCCAGGGGACTATGACTGTGTCCAAGTATGCTATGAGGTTTGCTGAGTTATCTTGTCATCTACCTACTTTGGTTTCCACTGTTGGAGAGAGGGTCCGCAGATTTATTAAAGACTCGGTTATGGTCTCAGATTTGGGATGGCATTGGAGTTGGAGACTGATACTCCATTTTATCAGGTTGTGGTGATTTCTAGGAGGTTGGAGCATATCTGTGTCTAGGAGAGGGGGGGATAGGGAGGCCAAGAGGCCTCGAGGTTCTAGAGGATTTATTGGATTCCACTCTTTGGCTCTGACCCATCATGGTGGAGGCTCTGTCAATCGGCCAGTTCAATCCGCATTTTAGGTTACTCGTAGTGCTACAGCTAATCAGGGACCCCAGAGTACTCATTCGGACATCCATCTTTTAGTGATACTCCACCTACACAGCCAGCTAGAGGCAGGGACAGACAGGTAGAGGAAATCCTGGAGAGGGAGGCCAGGTCTTTTGTTATGCTTTCCCTAGTAGGGCCGAGGCCGTTGCATCAGATGTTGTAGCTACAGGTATTGTTCTAATCTGCGATAGAGATGTATCAGATTTATTGATCCGGGCACTACTTATTCGTAAGTGTCATCCTATTTTATTTCATATTTGGATATATCTCCTGATTCTTTAGATAATCATGCTTATGTATCTATACCCGTTGTGGATTCTATTATGGTGGACCGTGTCTATTGTTATTGTTCAGTCACTATCAGGGGCTACAGATGCTTGATCCTTATTTTGATGTGTTGTACAAGTTTGGATGTGGATGTGTTGGTAGATTTTTCAGTTGTTCAATGGGCGAAGCAGATTCCTATATTTGGTTGATGAGCACGAACTTAGGAGGATTGATTGTATAGCGGTTATGACTGTAGTAGGGCCATGGAGAGATATTGGTCGGAGGTTAAGTAGGTGGGTTATCTCCTGCGAGAAGATTTGAGGTGTTGTGATTCATACTGGGCTTATATTCGATGGGATGTATGTACTACTATTTTAGAGGGCTTGAGGAAGTTCGCACGACTATCACAAGGGTGAATATGCACTTGTCAAAGTCTTTGAGTGTTTTATTACTAGTGTTACATATGTTTATGAAGTATTCGGTTGATCAACGATACAGGATCGGGACCGCTATGAAGGAGGAGTACTATAGGTTTCGGATGATGTGCTCTATGGCTTCGAGCCAAGTGGGGTAGTCTACTATCGAAGATCAGATTGCATCGTCATGCGTTATGTTAGTTCTTGGACTAGGATGTGCTTGTGTATTGACTATGATTTGAGAAAGATTTCATCGAGAAAGATTTCGAGCAAGGGATCGGTTGGATGTACGATGTACTTCTCTTATGGGTATATGGAAATCATAGAATGATTCAAGTTTGTTATTCGTTGTTGATGTAGTATGCAAGGAAAGGGGATCACTTGGTTGTTTTTTTTGGATATTCATGTGCTGGTGGAGCACGGGTTGTTCAGTGCGTACTAGCTACAGATTGGATATTGGAGTGAGGTGAATGACTCTCGAGGAGGTTGTAATGAATTCAAGATGTATATGTGGTGTTTGAGGATTTTTAGATTTGCATATGGGTAGAACTTGGGGCTTGCATTGGATGGTACCGAGACTTACGGTGTGTTTAGATCAGGCTCCGTGCCACATCGAGGTCATGGTAGGATATGATTCTTCGTGTGCTTTGATTCTCCCTTGAGATATTAGTTCAAAGCATTATGCTTGTGGTGGTATTTGTCGGACTTGTAGTTCTCTTATTTGGTTCTCCTTTCATCTTTGGTTATATTTGAGTTGTTGCTTGTTGGATGTATGAATTTCGTCATTTGTGAGATTTGGTACAGCTTTTCGGCCGAATACCTTGCACTGGGTAAGACAAGATCATTAGACTTGGAATTAGTGAAACCAGACATGGATAAGGTATGCTTGGGTAAGAATGTTGTTAATCAGCTTAAAGTTTGGCAATGGTTCTGGTCGGGCAAGAGAATTTCACGACTTGTTAGTTGGGTGAGTTGTTATGAGTTTCTGTATGCTTCTTACTTCATTAGTGATGTTTTGAAGGTTTGGAACAAGGTTTTATTTGATATGAGGGTTTTTACCGGCACCAGATTTAGTAATGAGGTGCTATTGTGGTCGGAAGATATTACAATGAGTATATGTACATCGTTTGATCATACCTTGGAATATGGTTATGGCTCGGTGCAGCTTGATTAGACTTATATTGTCTTTAGATGTGAGAATCGGGACTTATAACGAGTTTCGGATGTTAGAGATTGGGTTCTAAGGTTTATGGACTAAGATTGAAGAAAGAATCTTCTGCTAGGTTGTGTTGTCGGGCTTACATGGATTGAGATGACGTGGGATCATCCATGAGTATGTGTATGGTGAGTTTATGCAATGACTTGTTGGCTTTGGAATTACTCTTGGCACGTTAGATGACGAACATATATTTAAGTGGGGGAGAATATAACGACCCGACCGGTTGTTTTCAGCATTTGCATTTTCATTTGGTGGTTTGAAATCTTGAGTAGTTTCATATGATGTATTATGACTTGTGCATATGGATAGTTTTGGGTTTTTGGGTGGTTCTGGGTTGATTTGGAAGAATGATTCTCAACTAGGAAGTTTTAAGTTGGAAGACTAGACTAAGTTTGAATGTTGTGTATTTGACATCGGATCAGAGTTTTTATGGCTTTGTTAGGTCCGGATGGTGATTTTTGACTTGGGCGTATTTTTAGATTTGCATTTCAATATTTCTAGAAGGTTTGACTCTATTTGGCAAAAGTTGGCAATTTGGAGGTTTGAAAAATTCATAGGCTTGACCGGGAGTTGACTTCGATGTTATCGGGTTCGGATTGTTGTACCGGGAGTTAGAATAGGTTTGCTATTTCATTTGGAACTTTTGTGCAAAATTTGAGGTGATTCTGAGTTGTTTGGACATGTTCGGCATAAGTTTGAATTTGGAAATTTGGATTAGTTTCTTATGCTTGAATTAGTGTGCGATTCGTGGTTTTGATGTCATTTTTTTATGATTTGAAGCCTCTAGTAGGTCCGTGTTTTGTTTTGGGATTGGTTGGTATGATTTGACGGGGTCTCTAGGACCTCGGGGATGATTCAAATGAGTTTCCGAAAATTTCTCTCATGTTTGGACTTGCAAATTTTCTGGTGTTCTAGTGTTCATCGCGATCAAGGAGGGATGATCGCGATTGCGGGGTTCTTAGGGTGGCTAATGATTTTCTCATCGCGTTCATGATGACGATGTCGCGTTCGCAGAGCCTAGGGAGATGTGTTCATCGCGTTCGCGTCCCGTGAGCCGCGTTAGAGTAGAGTGAGAGCTGGATAGGGTGCCAGTGGTTGGCCTTCACGTTTGCATGCGGGAGGTAGCATTCGCATAGGCCAGTGAAGGTGAGGGTTACGTTCGTGGGTGCCAGACCACGTTCGCGTAGAAGTATTCTGGCTAGTGTATGCTTTGTTGTTCGCGATCGTGAAGTTGGTCCCGCGATCGTGAAGGGGACTCCGGGGCCGACTTATATAAAATTCTATTTCGAGGGTTTAGTTGTTTTATCACATTTTGAGATTGGGAGCTCGTATTTGGGCGATTTTGGAGAGGATTTTCATGATTTGGATTGGGGTATGTATTCTTGACTCGGATTTGGTTATTAATCATGATTCCATCCTTTAATTGATGAATCTAAGTGAGGGAAATTGGAAATTTTAGTAAAAATGTTTCTAAATGTAATTTAGGGTTTGGACACCGATTCGGAGTCGGATTTGGATGAAATTGGTATGGTTGGACTCGTATTCGAATGGATATTCGAAATTTGTGATTTTTGTCGAGTTCCGGGAGACGTGCTTGGGTTGACTTTTTTATTTTTGTTCAAGATCAAAGCTTTATTGTTTGGTGTTGTTTCCAGTGTCTTTTATTGATGTTATTAAGTTACTTTGGCTAGATTCGAGCTGTCCGGAGGTTGATTCACGCGGGAAGTGATTTTTAGAGTACTGATTTGGCTTGTTTAAGGTAAGTATCTTGCATAACCTTGTGGGGAGGAATAAGCCTTAAGATTTGGCCTTAACTGTTTATTTGTGTTATGTGAAAAGCAATGTGTACACGAGGTGACAAGCGAGTGCACGGGTGTTATTTGTGTTTTGTGACCGGATTAGACCTCGGGCTATTAATATGCCATATTTTGGGGATGAATTGTATATGGAATATGATCCATCACTTTGTGGCTACGTGAACGAGATCATTACACTTGTTTTAGCTGTGATAATACTTTATTTGTTAAATACTCATCCGTATTTTACCATTTTCATGTCCTTGTGTACCTTGTTGACAAATTATGAGCTTATATCGTGATAAACCTTTGGTGTTATTTTTTTTGTGATATTGTGCAACATGTGGATATGTTGTGTGGTTTCATTGTTGATGTGTGGAGCATAAGGGTTGAATTTCACTGTTATTGATTATGTGGAGCGATATGGATGACTATTGTGATATTGTCTGGGCGGAGCAATACGGGTGGCTATTGTAATATTATCTGCATGGAGTGATAAAATTGGCTATGTGATATTGTCAGGGTAAAACAATACGGGTAGCCATTGTGATATTGTCTAGGCGGAGCGATACGGGTGGCTATTATGATATTGTTTGGGCGAAGCAATACGGGTGGCTAATGTAATATTGTCTGGGCAGAGAGATATGGGTTACTATTGTGATATTGTATTGGCAGAGCCATACGGGTGGCTATTGTGATATTCTCTGGGAGGAGTGATATGGGTGACTATTATGATATTGTCAGGGCAGACTGATACGGGTGGGTGGCTATTGTTGTTATGATAAAATATGGGCACGATATGCCATTTGTGTGAGTTTCTTTGTGATGATTTGTTGTTGAAACTGCCTCTACTTGTATTGAGTTGCTATCACTTATTCTGAGGAGGTTATTGTTATGGTTTCCTGTTATACTTTTGTTGAAAGTCTTGACTTATTGCACAGGTTATTATTGACTAGTCAGTATCACATGACTAGACCTCGTCACTACTTCACTGAGGTTAGTCTTGCTACTTACTGGGTACCGACTGTGGTATATTTATACTGCAGTTCTTTCACATAATTGTGCAGATCCAGGTGTTGGAGTAGCAAACCCAGGCAGTGAGAGCTTTTTAGATCGTGAAGATTCAAGGTAGAGCTGCTTTGATCGTCGCAGTCCCTTGGAGTCCTTTTTCTTGCATTTATATTGTCAATTCTCTATCCGAAGAGTATTTTATTTTGAGATATTTCTATTTATTCATTAGAGCTCGTGACTCTGTACCACCTAGTTCTAGGATTATGTTGTGATTTTCGTCTTGTTGGCCTGTATCACTTTTATTTATGCATTTATGTTAAACTTTGTTGCATTATATCATGTCTTTATTGATTCAAAATTTGATATGTGATCGTCTTACCTAATTTTAGAGACTAGGTGCCATTACGACCCCTATGGTGGGATTTGGGTCATGACAATGCCCCTCACCAAAGCGCGCGCGCGCGTGCGCGCACACACAGACACATACACACACACACGCACACACACACACACACACACACACACACACACATATATATATATATATATATATCTGTATCTGCGCTCACTGTGATTACTAGACTCTGGGGGCAGATCCTTGCCTAAGTGCTAATCAATATGACCATTGCGGCGTGCAACCTGATCCAAATATAAAATTATTGCGCCGTGCAACCCAATCCAAATGTTAATCACAATACGGCTCAATGGCCCACATCAGTCATCAACTGCTCAAGTATCAATGGCTTACGTCTCACACCAACTCAACCCAAATAGTATCACATATAAAAGGCATCAACAACATATTATATGACATATAAATAATGCACAGAGCCGAGATATAACATGCGGATGAAAAATTATGATTTAAAATATAACTATCGCTCAAGTCTCAATTAACCACATCTCATGGTACTCAGTTCCATAGTGTTACACATATGAGGCATCAACAACATGTGAGAAATCATAATAAAAATGCACTAAGACAGAGATATCATACATGGATATAGCATCATGACTGAGAATATGTCTAAAATAAAGGAAAATAGCTCAACTTAGCAAGAATAGCCCTATCATATCTCAAACAAATAAGCATATAGCCTAGACATGAGTCTAACATAAATCATAGCTCAAATAGTCTTAGAAAGAACACGGATGTAATGAGGTATCATAAAAGACAAGTCACAAAGTAGCCTAAAGTCTACCCGGATCATGAACGCCCCAGTTTACGCACACACGCCCCTCACCTTGCACGTGTGTCACCCCCAACACATCTCAACTATCGTAGTCCACGGGGATAATTACCCTCAAACCAAGTTTAGATTTGCTACTTACCTCGAACAAGCCAAAACAATGCTCTAGAACGTCATCCCGCATGAATCGACCTTCGAACGACTTGAATCTAGCAAAAAGGAAACTCAAAAATATCAAATAATGACATAGGAAACAAACCCAAATGATAAAGGTCGAAAACAACAATACTCACAAATTCTGACTATACATTCGAATACGAGTCCAACCATACTAGTTTCATCCAATTCCGACTCCGATTCGACGATCAAAATCTAATTATTTACTTTAGAAAAGTTTTGACAAAAAAACTCATTTCTCTTTTAGATTCATCACCCAAATGCCAAATCAAAGACAGAATCATGATTAATAATCAAAAACGGGTCAAGAATACTTACCCTAATCCATGTGGTGAAAATCGCCTAAAACATCACCCAAATCCGAGTTCCCAATCTAATAATGTGATAAATGAGTTCCAACTCCGGAAATAGAACTTTATAACACTACTCTAGGATACACATTGCAATCGCGGAAAGAGCATCGCGATCGCGGAGCATAAAAGTCAATGCCCAAGGAATACCGTCACATATCTCACGAATGTGATGCAAATATTAGTCAACCCTCCACGAATGCGGCATAAACCCTCGTGGATGCGAAAAGAACTAGCTCCCCAGCTCTTAATCGCGAATATGACACTCCTGTCGCGAACGCGACGAGGAAAGTACCCAGCCAATAAACAACTTTCGCAAACGCGGTGCCTCACACACAAATGCGATGAACAAATCTCCTCTAGTCTAATTCCTTATCCGCAAACACGATGACTCCCACGCGAACACGATTCACTGTTGACACTAGCAAAACCAGCAATGCAAACATAAGAGAAATAGTCCAAAACCACCCCGAAACTCACCCGAGCCCTCATGACACCGTCCGAACATACCAACAAGTCTCAAAACATAACAAGGACCTACTCAAGGCCTCAAATAACACATAAAACCACAAATCGCACCTTAAATCAAGCTAAATAAACAATTCAAATTTCTTAATTCCAAACTTACGTCTAACACATATAACAACTCGGAATCACCTCAAATTTTTCACACAAGTTCCAAATGACATAACGAACTTAGTCCAACTCCCCAAAAAATAATCTGAACCCGATAACATCCAAGTCAACTCCCGATCAAACCTATGAACTTTCCTAACTTTCAATTTGCTAACTTTCGCCAAATCGAGCCAAAACCTTCTAGAAACATCCAAATGCAAATCCATGCATACGTCCAAGTCCACAATTCACCATCCGGACCTGACGGAACCATCAAAACTCTGATTCGAGGTCAAATTAACGAAAGTCAAACTTGGTCAACTCTTCCAACTTAAAGCTTCTAAATCGAGAATCAATCTTCCAAATACCAGGAGCAGCAGCAATTCATCACCTCAGCAACAGTTACAAAAGCATCAAACAACATCAACACAAACAGCAGGACTTCAGCACAAGTACATAGACACACATGAGAACTCCAGTGCAGACACCAGTAGTAGACACACAGCTGCAACAGCAGACATCAGCAGCATTAGCAGAACACTCATCAGCATACGACTAACAGCAGACACTGCCAATACTGCTGTCTAGATACAGTAACACCTTTTGCTAGCCATCTTCAACTATGCTTTCTTTGCTATCAATGTCAAAGCAAAGTTGAAGATTGCTATTATTTGCTATCTATCACATCACTTAGAAGACTCCCATTTTTTGTTAAAAATAGATCCAAACGCATAGGGAGGATACTATTTCAAACCACTTACTCAGTAGATTTAGGACCATATGTACTTTTTGTATAGTTGACCTAGATTCACTTCACACTGTTTTTGTATATATGATTGCCTATCGATCTTATAAGATAGACAATCATTATATTATCATAGGTCTAACTCATCGTAGTTATTTAGGCATACCTGGTTGTCAAGTTTGGATGACCAAGGATGTACATCCTTTTTATAGGGAGGTAAGGTTTATGTCCCCCTCTATCTCTGTACTCTATTTTATATATATGAAAACTAACGCTAGGCACGTTACCTAGTGGATTATTTTTTAAAAAAATCTTCCAAATAGATGTTGAACCACTAAAAACAAAAATAGACCATACACGCAAGTCATAATACATCATATGAAGCTATTCAAGACTTCAAACTACCGAACGAAATGCAAATGCTCAAAACGACTGGTCGAGTCGTTACATTCTCCCCCGCTTAAACATTTGTTCGTCCTTGAACGTGCCAAGAGTCATTACAAAGGTATCAAATCATGGTATAAACACACCATTCATATTTCCATGGGCAATCCTACATCACCCCAATCCATATAAGCCCGTCAACATAACATAAGTGAAGATTCTTCTTTCAACCTTAGTTTGTGAACCTTAGAACCCAATCTCCAACATTTGAAATCCATTATAAGTGGTGATTCTCACATTTATGCATTGTATAAGTCTGAACAAGATGTATCAAGCAATAACCATATTCCAAAAATAATCACATGACATTCCACATAACTCATATGCTCGTAGCAATAACTTCCGACCACAATAGCTATCCAATAGCAACCTGGTACTGACGACAAGCCTCATATCATATAAAACTTCATTCTAAATCTTTGTACACTGCCAACAGTGAAAGAAACATGTAGAAACTCATAACCACTCATCATATCAACAAATCGTGGAGATCTCTCGCCCACCAAGAACCATAGCCAAATTCTAAGCTGACTAGTGAAGTTGCTCTTCCAAACATACCTTAACCAAATCTAATGGCTCAAATTCAAGCTCCAAGAATCTCATTTTTTTACCCAGTGCAAACTACTCGACTAACAAGCCACACCAATGACACATACAAACGATGCAATCTGTGCACTAAACCAGAAATAACTCAAATGTAACCAATAATGGAAGGAGAATCAAATGAGAGAACCGTCCTGCAAGCTCAACCGATACCACCACAAAGCGCAAAGCTGTGAACCCATCTCACAGAGGAGAAACAAAATACACGAAATAAGCACAAAGGATCATAACCCAACATAATTCTGCTGCAATATGTGACCCAATCTAAACACCAGTCCACATGGAATACCTCGTGCCATGATGCTCACAATCAATAGCCATATGCATATCAACAACAAACACGCAAAGTGCATGACCATAACCATGGAGAAACGGACAAAACAATATAACACAAACACGAAGACTAAAACCAAGGCGCAATTAACCATTCAACACCCCAAAATCCATCTCGCTTGAATTTCACCACAAGTTCCAAACAAAATCACTTCGTGTGTGTAAATAGTCAACAGTCTCGCAACCCATCCTAGCATAGGAGAGTAACACATTGAACATATCGGAACACGAATATGATCAACTTTAACCGATGACACACCTCTCAACAATAGTTGTGCTGAGCAAAAAAAAATACACATTATCACTAGGCCTTCCAGTGGCCTCCAAATCAATTATGATCCTCTCAAATCGGTAGATAACCTCCGAAAAGTGCACAATAGCCTATACATAGCACATACAATTAGTCGTCAACCTCTTAATATACCTTCACTGTCCGCAACCAAGGAACAATCTACCTCTGATAACCTGCCTAGTCTTCAAATCCCTAAAATACAAGTATCTCCATGTCCGATCCCAACTCCACCACTAAAATGACTGAAACATCCCTTATACGCAATCATCTCGTGAAAAATACTCCAGTAGATCTTCTACGCCACGTAGCAGAATATGAACATCAACAGTCAACAACCAGGCAATTGCCGCAATACTAGTTCAACATCCGCAAGTCAAAACATAATGAGCCTTTCTAAAATATACACTCATTTCCAGTGATACAAAATAGTACCAGCATTCTTCTAAACATCTAAAATAATCTGTGCTATTTAGAACCCATGACCTTCCCTTCAAAACTGCATCGCAACCTTTTACATGCAAACCTCGTATCCACACGTCGCACCGCATTTAGCATGTCATCATATGAAAACACGAGAATCCCATTTATCAACTCTAAATCATAAGTAGGATAGACACCCCATCAATCAGGAACCTTCCACTTTACCCTCTCCAGTAGCAAATCACAACACGCAACAAAACTCCCTCATGCCTATAGAAAACATTCGTCCCAAGCCATGTCGAAATCATCGAGAACTCTTTGAAACCTATTAGCACAAAACCAAGCCATCAAAACTGAATCACTCTAACTCAACCAAGTCACGCAGATCGCCCAACCTAAGAGTATTGCCATAAAACACCTGCAGAATTTAACCACACCAAAGGAACCGATCATTTCTCTGACTATGTTTATCCAACCCACTGCCAAGTTGTCCTAATTCTTCTAGTTCCTCGACGATCCTTAACCCAAAGCTCACCCCAAGAGATCCTAGTATGAAACCAGTCCTCTTAAGACTCATAAGCCACTATATTCTCTATAGACACCCAATCATATTGCAACCGATATTCCCACTTTAAAGAGACCTTCAGTGAATCTGAAGTTGTTTCCTTAACCCTTCTGATACTGAAATGTAGAACAACACATGATACTGAAATACCGCAAGTCTCTACACCTTCCAACGCAAATATTATATCTTAGCCAAATAAAAATTCAAAAAATCCTCAAATACCACATATGAAGCTTGAACTCATTAGAACCTTCTCAAGAGTCATCCACTCTACTCAAATCTCCAATGCACCGCCAATACGAGCCGAGCAACTTGGGCGGCGTTAGCACACAGGCACCGAAATAAGTAAACCCCACCTTTAAGCAACCGAGAAAATCCCTTCTCTCTGCAGACTACATCCACCACAATAACAAACCTTTCCAAGATTTTCATATATCCGTAAAGTATAATACATCATGCACCCAGAAAATTCCTTACGTAAGTCATCCTTAAAATCACCCTCTTTGAGTCATAACTGATCCACAAATATGTCTCAGACCAAAACTAACATAACACATAATCATACAATCTGATCCTCGATAGCAAACTCCCCATCTTGGCTCAAAGCCATATAACATAACATCCGATAACCCGCAGTACCCTTACTCTATAACTGCCAAAAACCCGCATAATAATTCAACTAAATCCTTCATACGCAAAACATAATTATTCTCTAAAAGAGAGAGAAGGTCCGGCGATAAGAGAGAGAAAGAGGAAACGAGCTTGAAGCTCATCGCTAATGGCGATGGCTATGTCGGCCGGTGATACACCGGCTGGCGACCCCTCGTCTTCGACTCCCAAACCCCTCTCAACAGACCCTAGCAACCCGCACCCCCTAGATTACAGCCACCTCCTTAAACCATCAACCCTAAATTCAAACATCATGAACCCTAAATCGACAACCACAATCGAACCAATACCCCTCAAAAAAGCTTCTTTCTTGCAAGGACAACCGTTCGTCAAGTTCACAGAAGCCGAGGTCGACAGAATGAACCAAATTGAGGGGCTCCAATATGCAGTAATCGGCAAGTTCTCATATGGATGGCCAGATATTCAAGAACTCCAAAGAATAATTCCCGCACAATGTGGAATTAAAGGCGATTACAACATCAGACTTCTCAGGGATAGACATGCACTGATTCGACTGACACTTTGGCAAGATTTTATCAACTTCACCTCCAAAGCAGTCTATTATTTGAAAGTAAAAGACGGATTTGAGTACCAGATGAGGACTTTGATTTATGATGCCAAGTTCAAGGAAGAATAAGAAACATCAAAAGCGATGGCTTGGATATCATTCCCAAACATACTTCCCACATACTATGACAGAGAGTGTCTATTCTCTCTAGCCTCTGCTGTTGGGAAACCTCTTCATTTAGACAGTGCCACAATCAATAAGACCCATCCAAGCTGTGCAAGAGTCAAGGTGCTCGTGGATTTACTAGCTAACTTGCCAAAAAAATTCGCATGGACATTGAAAATAAAGCAACATGATCTGTCATAACAGAATGGGTTAAAATTCAGTACGACTTTATTCCCAAGTACTGTAAGCAATGCAAATTACAAGGTCATGATATGTTGGAATGCTGGAAGCTGCATCCAGAATTGCTAACTTCACAATCAGCAGAGCAAAAGAATGATAAAACCAGCACAGTGGAATTTAATAAATAGTAGGGGATGGAAAAAGCTCCTCTGATGATACTGTCAAGTGGCAAGGTAGTGGGCAATGCAGGCCCTCAATGGAAGGAAATCAAGGATAACCGGGCACATAAGCAAGCTAAGCTCAAAACAGGACAGGAAATGATAGCACTCGACAAGGCTGCTCAACAGACACAAACATCCAACAAATTTAACATGCTGAACTTGGAAATAAGCAGTGACAACATAAACATCCAACAGCTAGGCAACAAAAGAGCCCTCATGCTCTGCAGCAGATACACATCACTTACCAGCAGTCATAGTCTTGAATAACAAAGCCAATAAGCAAACAACTGCAGGCAACAAAAAAGAAGCAATAGCTGAAGGAATGCAACACCATACAGAAACAAGGAAAGCAATCACAAAGGAATCCACTTCCCAGTGGGTACAGAAAAATTTCAATACCAACAAGATCACTAGTATCATCCCTCAACAAGAGATCCTAATACAGGTCACTCTAGTTGAGAAAACAATGGCCAAAACAACAAACAAGAAACCAACAAAAACAGAATCAGAAAAATAGCTAGAAAGTTCAAAAAGAATTTCTGGGACACTATGGGCAGATCAAATGGAAGAAGACTCAGAAGAAGGGGAAATACTAGAAGAAATGCAACGTGAGAAGAAGGAATAATGGGAGCAACTGAGGAGGATGCTCAAAGTGAAAAAGAAGCTGACAACAACAATGCCACTTTGAGGAAAAACAACAACACACAAGAAAACCACCAAGGAAAGTTACTGATAAACATATGTCAAGACCAAGCCATTCTTGAACCTCAACCAGAAGAAGACACAACACAAAAGGGCAACTTGGACCCTGGATCAGCATCAAAGAAAGGAGCAATAGTAACACAGCTACAAGCAATCATTAGAATAAAAAACTCTAACATTGCAGCAGTAACAAGGAATGAGGAAAAGCACAAGGAGCATCCTGGCAAAGACTTAGATGATGAAACCACTGTTCAGAACTTCCTCACCATGGCCAAACAAGGAAACCTCTCACCAACTCAAATAGCCAAAGTGAAATCAGCAATCAAAAGTAAGAAAAAGCAAAGGAAAGACAATAGCAGCATCTCTGCAGCAGGGGTTCAAACAAGAAGAGCTTTAACACTCCCCAACAATCAATGATGAATGCAATTATCTGGAATATTAGATCAGTCAACACAATGCAAGCTTTTGAAAGACTAATCACATTACACCAGAAACATCATTTTGAATTCATTGGCATCATGGAACCAATGCAACAAACAAGAAGGATTGAAAGGTATAGTAGAAGAATTGGCTTTACTCAAGCAGTGGCTAATGTCTCTAACAAAATCTGGGCTTTCATTGACAATGTATATGAGATCACAATCCTATCTTAAAAGGTACAATGACTCACCTTGAAGCTTCTCCACACTGAAACACAGATAGAACTCATACTCACACTGGTTTATGCTAAGTGTAATACAACAGAGAGGATAGAATTATGGGATTCACCGTATGATCAGGCTCAAAGCATAACAATTCCATGGTTGGTAGGAGGAGACTTCAATGTGATCTGTGATCAAGAAGAAAATTTTGGAGGACTGCCAGTGCCATTCAATGAGGTAGATGATTTCAGACACTGCATCAACACCTGCAGCTTAACTGATTTGGGGTTCAAAGGCAGCATATACACATGGTGGAAGGGCAGAGCAGATGAGGACTGCATTTTCAAGTGATTAGACAGATGCTTAGCCAACGCAGAATTCCAGCAAAACATTCCCAAGGCTAGAGGTTACTTACTTACCTAAGATTGGCTCAGATCATAGCCCTCTTCTGTTAAAATGTGACATGGAAGCAAGGTCAATCAAGAAGCCTTTCAAGTTCCTCAACTTCTGGACCAAAGATGATACTTTCAAAATAGTTGTAAAAGAGAACTGGCAATCAGATTTCATTGGTGACCCCTTCAATATCTTCAACTACAAACTCAAAAAATTGAAAAAAGCATTGTCACTCTGGAGAAAAGCAACATATGGAGACATATTCCAAAACATAGCAAGCATGGAGGAAGTAGTTCTGGTACATGAAAGCAATTTGAAGAGAGGCCAACTAGACAGAACAGGGAAAGATTGCAAAGAGTTCAAGCTCAGATGATCAGACACATAGCAATAGAAGAGCAATTCTAGAGACAGAAATCAGGAATCGCATGGTTCAAAGATGGAGACAGAAACACCAAATTTTTTCATGCTCAAGTGAATGGCAGAAGAAGAAGACTTCAACTAAGAAGGATTCAAAACAATGCTGGTACCTGGATTGAAGAAGAAGAACAAATAGCAGAAGAAGCCACCAACTTCTACAAAGATCAATTCACAGAAAACACAATCCCATGGGATTTCAGAATACTGGACCACATCCAGCCCCTCATAGATAGGGAACAAAACACAGAATTGATCAAGCCACCTACACTAGAAGAAGTGAAGCATGTTGTTCTCTGCTTGAATGGAGATAGTGCAGGGGGACCAGATGGATTCACATGCTTTTTCTACCACACCTGCTGGGAAATTATTGGTGCAGACATTCACAACATGGTCAAAGCATTCTTTGCAGGCCGACAACTACCAAAATATGTAACAACATTTTCTGACATGAGTTCCATAAGCCTTAGCAACTTCATCAATAAAGTCTTCTCAAGAGTCATACGCGAAAGAATGGTTGGAATACTGCCCTCTCTCATCTCCCAGGAACAAGCAGGATTCGTAAAGGGCAGAACAATAGTAGAAAATGTTCTTCTAGCACAGGAAATCAGCAAAGACATTAGCCTAAGAACAAGAGCAGGACCGAATGTGGTCATTAAACTGGATATGACAAAGGCTTTTGATCGAAAATCTTGGCTCTTTCTGACAAAAATGCTAAGGAAAATGGGATTCTGTGAAGCTTTCATTGGTCGGATTTTTGACATCATTAGGAATAATTGGTACTCAGTCCTCATCAACAACCAATCACGTGGTTTTTTCAAATCAACAAGGGGAGTTAAACAAGGCGACCCATTATCACCTACTCTATTCATTCAGGCTGCTGAAGCTCTCTCAAGGGGTTTAAATGCACTGCATTCAAATCTATACTTCTGTGGCTTTGGGCTGCCCAAATGGAGCCCAAAAATCAATCATCTATCATATGCAGATGACACAATCATTTTATCCTCTTCTGATGCTACCTCCTTACAGCTGATAATGGAAACTTTACATGCATATGAAGCAGCATCTGGCCAGCTTATCAACAAAAGCAAGTCAGCCATATATATGCACCACTTTGCTAGTACTAAGGTGATCACAAAAGTTGGAAGAGTCACTGGCATTGGAAGGCAGGAGTTCCCATTCACATATCTTGGCTGTCCCATTTTCTATTCCAGAAGAAGAATAATCTATTATCAAGATATTGTCACCAAAGTACAAGATAGACTAAATCTTGGAAAGGCAAACTACTGTCAATTTGAGGTAGAGCAGTTTTGATCAAACATGTTCTCCAAAGCATGTCAATACATCTACTATCAGCTATAAATCCTCCAAAACAGGTAATAAATAATCTCCACAAACTCTTTGCTCAATTTTTATGGAGCAGCACTGTAGGAGGAAGCAGCAGACACTGGTCCTCATGGAACACTCTATGTATGCCCTGTGAGGAGGGGGCAGGCTTCAGATCACTACATGACATGTCCAAAGCTCTCTTCAGTAAGCTGTGGTGGAATTTCAGAACCAAGCCTAGTCTCTGGAGTGCCTACAAGTGCCAAAAATACTGCAAAAAACACGATGCAATATTAGTCCCATGGAAAAGAGGATCACAAGCTTAGAAGAAGATACTGGAATGTAGAGAGAGCATTAAATATCAAATCAACTGGCATTTAAAAATGGGATCATCACTCTTCTGGTATGACAACTGGAAAGGACTGGGAGCACTTTACTTCATAGTACCAGCAGACTTTCCAATCTATAATTCAATACACAATGTAAATGATGTCCTGCAAAAGGGAAACTGGAATGTAGACAAACTCTCAGAAGCTTTGCCACAGGAAATTGCAACACACATAGTGGAAGCAATAAAGCCTCCAAACAGGGGAGACATCATGGATATACCATACTAGATTCTACAAACACAAGGAAATTCTAGTGTCAAATCTGTCTGGGAATACCTCAGAAGAAGAGATGAACCCAAAAGAGCTTACAAGATGATCTGGGTTAAAGGTCTCCCTTTTAAGATTGCCTTCTTCATGTGGAGAGTCTGGAAGGCTAAACTACCCCTAGATGACTTCATGAAAAGACTTGGATACCAAATGTCATCCAAATGCTGGTGTTGCACACAACCAAAGGAGGAAACTTTGGTGCACCTCTTCTTTACATCCAGCACAGCAACTCAAGTATGGAAATACTTTCTACCAAGAGCAGGAATAGCTCTTGAAAGCCTATCTTTCCATCAAGCAGTAACCAAATGCTGGACAACACAAACAGTTGACAGACTCAAACCTGTGCTGCAGGCAGTTCCATCCAGCATTGTATGGGAGCTATGGAAAAGAAGGAACTGTTGCAAACATAGAGACACTGTCACAGTTAGCAGGGTCATCTATCAAGTTTCCACAACATTACAAGCACTAGTCCAAGCAAGAAAACCAGGACTCAATGTCCCTCACAAATGGCAGGATGTCTTGCACATGATGGAAAATTACACCCCAAGTTTAACTTTCAACAAAGTTATATGGGAATTTCCAAATGACGGGTGGATTAAAGTCAACATTGATGGAGCATCAAAAGGGAAACCAGGAAAGAGCTCAATAGGATACTGCTGAAGAGATGAAACAGGGGAGATCATATATGCACTTGGCACAACAATCCCAGAAGGAACAAACACCATAGCAAAAGCAACAGCTATTGTAGAAGCACTGAGGTACTGCAGATCACAAAGCTACTCCCACATATGGCTGCAAACAGACTCAATGCTATTAAAAAACATCATCAATGGGAAGCCACCATGGTGCATAATTGATCAAGTAGAGGAGATACTGCAGCTAAAAGAAGCCCTCACACTTAATGTAACACACATATATAGAGAAGGAAATAACTGGCTGACCATCTTGCAAACTATGCACTAGAATTTGAGAGAATTGAGTGCTATGATTTCTGGCAGTTAGACATACAGGGCAGAAGAATAGTTAATGAAGATAAACTGCAATGCCCATACTTAAGAGTGAAGGTAGCAAAATAGCAAGCAGGAAAAGGAAACAATGGTCTTACACCAAGCCACAGATACACCGTCTCCCTACTGTACAAATGATTAACAACAACAGCTCAAGAATATACAATGCTGTACTAATACTCTCCCTAATTCTGCAGGCACACTACCTAAACACAGAAAAGCTTAAACTCTCCATAAAGCTCATAGAAGAACAGAGGAGGCTACAACATTGTTTTTACACTAACATGTTACCATCCAGTACTAGATGCAATAACTGGTTTTTTTTTTAATGCAGGAAAGAAGACACTGTATCAACACAACCTCTGCAACAAAGCAGGAGCGCAGCAGCAACAGCATCACCAAAACATACCAATTGGCTTCTTGCTGGCTGCATGGAACAAAAATAGGGATATGCCAATGAGCACAATCACTGCAGCAAAACAAGAGCACAACAATAGCATGCTACTGTCTTGGCACAACAACAACACAACAACAGCATGCACAACATTGGCCTTACACTAACATACTGCTATCCATTACTAGATGCACTAACTGGTTTCTTGCTGAATGCAGGAAAGAAAACATACCAATTGGCCTTTTGCTGGCTGCAAGGAACAAAATCAGGAATATGCCAATGCAGGACAATCACTCAACAACAGCATGTAGCACAATCACTCAACAACAACAGCACAATCACAATGCAACACAACAACAGCATGCTGCTATCTTGGCACAACAACAGCATAACAACAGCATGCACAACATTGGCTTCCACAACAACAGTAGAGAAAACCTCCACAAAGAAACTGCAATCAATGAAGACTCACTGCTCTTTACAGTTTCACAAGGAAACACAGGCTCACTGCTCTCTGCAGAAAAGAAGGACTAGAGCATACTGGCACATCAGAATGGAACTCAAATACTCTCCACAGCACTCACCAACAGCACAAAGCAGATATCTGGCCTCAGCAGAAATCCAAAGAATGCCAAAGTCAAATCAGTAAAAGAAATCATCGCACAGCAACGGCCTCAACAAGTAAACCAACCATCACACCAACAGCTGAAGAAAAACAACCAAGGCAACATTTATCACCATTCTCAAAACCATAGGAACAAGGTCATATCTGAATCCTGCAATGTCATAAGGATAGAAGCCATCTTAAGCTGGACCAGGCTATTGCTGCACTTGCAATGTGTGGTATTAGCACTCTTTGTGCTCATTCTATTGCAAATACTGCAATCGCCATGGTACAGTTTCGAGAACAACTACCAAGCATTACAATCTTCAGCAACTTTCACACTGCTCAAAGGACACAACTCATATCAACAAAATCAACAATGCCAATACAACAATAGCAGCAATCCATTCAATCATCTCAAAACAGAACACATAACATACACAGATGTGCAACAACAACAGCAACACTCAACCAACATACAGCAGCATAGAAGCAGCAGCCTGCACAGACACAGGATAACACAACAACAACTCTTCATCACAGCAATGCAGCCAATGCATCATCAGCAGAAACATCAACCACGGAGGAACAATAAAAGAAGTCAAAGACATCAGCAAGAAGACAAAGGTACCAGCAATCACAGGAGAACACACCAACAGCACACACCTTTATCAAACCCAAGCATCCTCCAAAGCACCAAACAACAACAGACTCATCAAAAGGCAACCTCAGAAGAAAGCACAGCAATCAACAAGTACAGCAGATCACATCAACCTCATACATACTCCTCATACTTGATCATCATCAGAAACAACAACTCCAGCACTCAGTGGAAGTCTCAACACTCATCTCACAACAATCACAGCATCAACAACAGTAGACTTGAAAGGGCACAACAATCAACAATACAACTGTGCAACTACAAGATACACACTAATAGCCATCTTCAACTTGGCTTTCCTTGCTTCAGAGGTCAAAGAAAAATTGAAGATTGCGCACGCTTTTTTGTCACTCTTTTACTAAATCCTAACACCATAGTCGCAGTAGATACACATGTGCTTTTTTGTATAGCTGACCTAGGAAATATGCACATAGTTTTTGTACATACGACTGTCTACCACAAAATAGGCAGTCGTCACATCACCATAGTGTCACGACCCAAACTGGAGGGCCATGACTAGCACCCGACCATACTTGCCGAGCACCAACGTACATTTTATCTAACCTTCTTTATTATCTTTTAGGTTGAAGAGATCAATATAAATGGTAGACATGGATCATGGACAACCAACAATAAAATATGATGGCATGAACATATATAACATGGGATGACCAGACAATCAAGAAACTATATATAAGGTATGAGCTACCATGCTACCATGAAAGACTATACAACAAAAACCGGCCAACAAGGCATACCAAGCTATACATGAGTTGACACCTGTCTATGAGCCTCTAATGGAACATAAGTACTGCAACATAGCCGGAACAGGGTCCCGACATACCCATAATGTCTATAACAAAAATGCATACCCAGACCACGACAAGTCCGGAGAAGGGATCTCGCCAATCACCGGTGAACTGGATAGCCTACTGTGGTGGGGGAGCAGCACCTGCCTGTCTACTAGGACCTGCAGCACGACATGCAGCGTCCATAAATAAAAGGACGTCAGTACAAATAAAGTACTGAGTATGCAAGGCAGGGAACCATAAGTACGAACAGTAATGTAAGCAGGAATAGAGAATATACAACATGTAACATCTGGGTACCTCTGAGGGCTACTGACATGAAATGCATGATACATGTGTATATATACATAAACTTTTAAAACATAGGCCTTTGTGGGCATCATCATCATCATATCATACCCGGCCATAATAGGCTCGGTAAAAAAGTACCCGGCCATCATAAGGTTTGGTAGAATCGTACCCGGCCACGTGGAGCTCGGTAAAACCCAACTGATCAGTGGTTGCACAATAGGTGACGTACCCGGCCGACTATAGCGCGGCTCGGTAGAATAAAATAGATACATATAATCAATGCATGCTCGACTCATGAAAATACGTTCTAATCCTTTTGGAGTGACGTAAGGTTGGTATCCTCTATACACATTATTAGGACTAACTCTTCACCATGAACCTTATAAGAATCAGGAAATACCAACAACACTGATAACATAAGAACAAGAGACGCAACATCAACGTCAGTCGTTCTATAAGAGGGGAAACAATGTAAGTACTGCTAGCTTCTAAGAGTAGAGTTTCTTTGGAAGCTCGTTCATTACATCATGTACCATCAGAGTCGTGCAAAAGAAGGAAAAGGATAGCCTCACATACCTTGTATATACTGCCCCAATATAAGGCTATGCAACTGTCACAACTCTTTAGTATACAATAAGAGAAACGATACTATCGTTATCATTTAAGTGTCATAACTATTATGTATCGACCACAAACTATTTTACGATGAAACGGACAGCACCTCCCCTATATATATGACTTCCCACAATTCAAAACAATCACCAAACAGCCCAAACAACATCAATAATAATCATATTGAGCCTCCCAAAACAGTCCACGCACAAGCTAATCACTTCATACATACGATGGCCACCGTAGTCGTGTTAAACGACCCGGAAATGTTACGAAGAACTATCTGTCCACAACCCTAAATCTATATGGTGTTTTTCCACATCCTTCTTCCTCCAAAACTCCACAAAACAGTAGTAAAACACGCAGCCCAACAGCAACACAAAACATTCCACAAAACAGTCCGCTACAAGTGAATAACTCGAACTCATGGCTTCCGATCACCGTCCCGTGAGTTCTTACATGTATAGAACGAATTACCATGAATTCATAGGAGAAACAAATGTATGAAAGAGAGAAGTAAACTTACCTTACTTGTTGGATAACTCAGCCCTTTCCTTGGTTCTTCAAACTCTAGGTTTCACCCCCAATTAGAACTTGAAAGAGAGGGAAAATCGATTAGGGTTTGTGTGGGATTTTTGGGGAGGGGTTGCAGAGGTTCAATTTGGTTTTGAAGGTCTGAAATAAGGGTGAAATAACTGAGTTTATAACCCCTTAAAATTCCTCTCTTGGCCGACTTTGGGACTTTTAATTTTGTCCTCTAATTTTGGCAAGTAGGTGATGCACCTACTTGTCACCTACCAAAAGGTCTGCGGAAATACAATTATCTCTATACTTCGAGATCGTGTTGACAAACGGTTTAATGCGTTGGAAACTAGACTCATAGATCTTTAATTTGGTAGGTAGCCGTAATTCCTTGTAAATTGGGAGAAAAGCTTAGAAACATTTGACCTAATGTTTAAGTAAAATTATGAACCTAAGTTGCGACAACTTTTGTCGACTTTTGTTTCATAACTCGTTTGACTTCAAGACTTATGATACGGATATTATATGATTCAAATACCTTAAAAAAAGACATCTTGAGTTTATTAAGCACCTTTAGGTTTACCCGAAAATATGAGTTACAACATCCTTGATTCGTTTAACTCCTAATACTTGTTAATCACCCTTGTACACCCTTATATCACTTAAGACCAGTAGGATTAACTTCTTATCATCTCAAAAATAGTTACTTCTTGGATTTATGTTAAATAACATATGGCATGAATTAAAACGTGCGGATATGGGTTGTAACACATAGGTCTAACTTCCTTTTGCTACTCAGGTACTCTTAGTCAACACTTTAGGATGACTATAGGTACATGTATTTACTTTTGGGAGGTAAGGTTTATATCCCCCTCCATCCTTGTATTTTACTTTTATTAATAATAACTTATATTGAACAACAACAAAAAATCCTCTATACGCTCATGTAGCACTAATCATAAAATTCCTCAAACCATCTGCTACGCGCATACTCAACCTCGTGATAGTCGTGCGAACTTCCTCAAACGATTAGAACTTAAATTGCAGCATGTATGCATCCCGCTGGGTAGGAAAAAAACTCTTCATGGAAACATCACAAGGGTCACACATCTGTAGACCAACCCGCAGGAGATAACCCACCTGCTTAGCATCGAACTGCATCTCTCTAAGCCCTATCATGGTCACAACCATTATGCAATCACTTAATCTTCCCAAGTCTAAACTCATCAACAAGCCATAAAAATCTACTTCATTCCACAAATGAACAACAGTGAAAGATCCCTCAACACGCTCACAACTCGAGACTGTACAACACATCATTACAGAAATCAACCATCCATAGTCTTTTCGCATCCCAAGCAAAATTCTTCTCATCACATCTAAACCACCTAAGCACATTCCTCGGTCACATAATACTCATCATATAGCTATCCAACCACTCAGTGTGCCATCAATCCTACTCCTAGGGACACTACCGAACATATAAGTCCAAAAGCACATACTCACTCAACTGAAACCATTGAGACCAAGCTGCGGTCTGAACCTGGCCTCATGTCGTCCAGATAGGCCTATCACCATAATATAGAGAACATATCTCGCACCTCATCCATGACATCACAAACCATCGACGCACAGCTGATACCAAGTGCTCAACATAACATATGAGTGGATGAAGAAAATCAAAGATATACGCTTCAAGATGAATCAAAGTCGCATGATAAGAAAGAAATATGGGAAGTTTCCTAGATACCATCTAGCCTCTCGAAGATAGGTATGATGCATCATACCGATCCATAAGACGCTACTAGACACTTGCTCATTACTCGTAGAACATATGAACCTAGACCTCTGATACCAACTTGTCACGACCCAAAATCTACCTAGTCGTGATAGTACCTAACCTAACCTGCTAGGTAAGACAAGCAATAGTCAACCAACTCTAATGAAAAAAAAATAAGAAATCAATAAGTGAAATAACTAAATTCTCATACAATAACCCAAGGATTTGGTAGTACAAGTCATGAGCCACTAAGACTTAAATTTACAAGGTTGGTATAAAAATAAATAAAATATCTATTTGGAATATACATAAAGAGAATATGAATCTAAAACTACCAAGGACAAGTGGTAGATATGTCCGGAAAGCAGGTACATCTTCAAAGACAGCTTTGCCATACGCATCAACATCAACTCCAAATCTGACGCAAGGTGCAAAAGTGTAATATGAGTAAAATCGACCCCATATACTCAAAAAGTAAAAAATCTAACCTCAAGATGAAAGCAGTTATGAACTCGGAAGAAGATCAGTGTCCAACACCAATAATCAATAATGACACAATGATATAATGATGACTGTAAAAGAGAACAACTCAAGAGATATCATGATCAACTCGTTCACAAATATGAAAAATTAGACATGATTTTCAAGTATAACACCAAAGCCCCAAATCTTACCAGCAAAATCACTAAAAATTGAATTTATCAAAAGAACTATGATTACCAACTTAACAACAACAGGTAAAATATTTCATTTACCATCTAGCACGAGAAAAATACATCTCTATGCCTACATTCCATATATACATGTTAAGTCAATAACATTAAAATAAAGCCATCAAGTATATTCACGCTCAACACGCTCACGGTGCCTGGCACAAATGCCCATCACCATCACACACACAATCACACTTAGCAATGTAGGAGTACTTGGCACAAAACCATCATCACACACAAAATCACACTCAGCAGTGTACTGGTGCATGGGACAAATGCCCCTTACCAAAGCACATATATATCTTTATGCCCGCATGCACGGTTAATACCAAACTCCCGAGGGGCGGATCCTTGCCCAAAGCACATATTACTGTTGCAGCGTGCAACCTGATCCAAATATCAATCCATTGCGGCGTGCAAATCGATCCAAATATCAAACCGTTGCAGTGTGCAACTTGATCCAAATGTCAAACTGTTGCAGCGTGCAACCTGATCCAAATATCAAACCGTTGCGGCGTGCAACCCGATCTGCATATAAATCACAATACGGCTCTATGGCCCATATTAATCATCAACCTCTCAAGTCTCAATGGCTCACATCTCGCAGAACTCAGCCCATACAGTATTACATTTAAAAGGCATCAACAACATATGATATTACATACAGATGATGCACAGAGATAGAGATATAACATGCGAATGAAAAATTATGACTGAGAATATAACTACCTCTTAAGTCTCAATTAATCACTTCTCATGGTACTCAATTCCATAGTCTTAAACATATGTGGCATCAATAACATGTGAGAAATCATAATAAAAATGCACTGAGACAGAGATATCATACTCGGATATAGCATCATGACTGAGAGTATGTCTAACATTAAGGCAAACCGCTCAAATTAGCCAGAATAGCCCTATCATGTCTCAACCAAATAAGCATGTATCCTAGACATGATTTCTAAAATGAATCATAGCTGAAATAGTCTTGCACGTAGACAAAAATATGGATGTAACGAGGCATGATAAAAGACAAGTCACAAAGTAGCCTAAAGTCCACCCGGATCGTGAATGTCCCGATGTACGCACACATGCCCGTCACCTAGCACGTGTGTCACCCCAAAACATCTCAAGCATCATAGTCCACAGGGGTAATTACCCTCAAACCCAATTTAGATATGTTACTTACCTTGAACAAGCCAAAACAATGCTCTAGAATGCCATCCCACACAAATCGACCTCCGAACGACTCAAATCTAGCCAAGCAACTCAAAAACATCAAATAATTTCATATGAAACAAACCCAAACGATAAAGTTCAAATCTTTAATCAAATACTAAAAGTCAACCAAAAAGTCAACTCGGGCCAGCACCTCGGATCTCGACAAAACTCATAAATTCCGACAACCCATTCGAATACGAGTCCAACCATATAGTTTCAATCCAATTCCGACCTTGAATCGATGTTAACACCCAATTATTCACTTTACAAATGTTTTGAAAAAAAAACCCCAGATTTCTCATTTAGATTCATCACCCAAATGCCAAAATCAAAGATAGAATCATGATTAAAAATCAAAACCATATCAAGAACACTTACTCCAATCCATGTGGATAAAAAGCCTCAAAATTGCCCAAATCCGAGCTCCCAATATCAAAATGTGATAAAATGAGTTCCAAGTATGAAAATAGAACATTATAACACTACTCCAGGGATACCCATCGCGATCGCGAGAAGAGCTTCGCGATTGCGAAGCACAAAAGTCACTGCCAAGGAATACATTCCATGTTCGCGTCACCTATCTCGCGAACGCAATGCACATATTAGCCAACCCTCAATGAGGCATAGACCCTCCTGAACGCGAAAAGAAAACCACCAGCTCCCCAACTCTTAATCGCAAACGCGACTCTCCTATCGCGAACGCGAAGAGGAAAGTGCCTAGTCAATAAACAATCTTTGTGAACCCGGTCCCTCACATGCAAACTTGATGAAAAAATCTCCTCTAGTCCAATTCCTTATCCATGAATGCGATGACTCCCATGCGAATGCGATTCACTATTGACGCCAGCAAAACCAGTAATGCAAACATAAGAGAAATGGTCTGAAACCACCTCGAAACTCACCTAAGCCCCTCGGTACCCGGTCTGAACATACCAACAAGTCTCAAAACATAATAAGAACCTACTCGAGGCCTCATATCACACATAGTAACATCAAAATCACAAATTACAACACATCAAACTCAATGAAATATTTCAAAATTTTAAATTCACTTATGCCGAACATGTCTAAAAACTCGGAATCACCTCAAATTTCGCACACAAGTTCCAATAGACATAAAGAACATATTCCAACTTCCGAAACAACAATTCAAACCCGATAACATCAAAGTCAACTCCCGATAAAACCTATGAAGTTTCCTAACCTTCAATTTGCCAACTTTCACCAAATCGAGCTAAAACCTTATAGAAATATTAGAATGCAAATCTGGGCATACGCCCAAGTCAAACCTAAAAGAACTATCAAAACTCCGATTAGAGGTCAAATTTATGAAAGTCAAACTTGGTCAACTCTTCCAACTAAAAGCTTCTAAATTGAGAATCATTCTTCCAAATAAATGACGAACCACTCAAAACCAAAAACCGACCATACACACAAGTGATACTACATCATATGAAGCTACTCAAGACCTCAAACCACTGAACAAAATGCAAAAGCTCAAAACAATTGGTCGGCTCATTACAAAAAGTAATAAAAATGAATGAAAACAAGTTAAGATTACTAAGCTATGAAGTTGGAAAGAAATTGCTCTTAAAAAGTCGCCTCTATCCAGTCTAGGGTTCAAAAATAGTGTAAAATTAGCTAAGTCCCAAAATCCTCACATTTTATCCAGCTGCAGGTATTGCAATTTCTTACTCTTGTTCGCAATTGCGATCATAGAGAATGCGAACCATTGATCGCAAATGCAAATGTGAAGTTGTTCCTCCACACCTAGTGTCGCAGATATCACATTTCCCTCGAAATTGCGGAGACCCTCCATCTTACAAAAGCGAGCAAAACTTCGCAAAAGCGAAACTGCCAGCCCCTAACCATATCGCAATTGCGAGCCAGACATTGCAAATACGAAGCTCGCATTTGCGTACAGATTTTTTGCAAATGCGAGTCCTGCAGCTTCACAACACCAGTTTTCAACAACGATGCCAAAACTTCCCGCAACGTATTCGAAACTCATCTAAGCCCCTCGGGCTCCAATTCAAACATTCACACTAGTGTAATAACATCATACAAACTTGTCAGAAAGCTGAAATCATCAAAATAACATCTAAAATCAAGAATCGATCATTAAAACTCAAAATTTTCAAGTTCACAACCCAATTTTCCAACTTTTCACATAATGAGTCGTAACAACCTCGGGTCACCTGGGACCCCAACCAAATATGTGAACAAGTCCAAAATATCATACAAACCTACCGAAATAGTCAAGACACTAATCTGAGGTCATTTATCAATAATGTTCACCATTATCAACTCTAGTTATTTTCAAAGTCAAAAATCATATTTTCTTTAAAATTTCACATATAGACTTTCTGGAAACCGATAAAAACTATGCATGCGAGCTATAAATCATCAAATCAATCTATCATAGGTCCCCAAAACACAAATACAAGAGCTAATACTAAAAACGATCTATCGGGTCATAATATTGTTGTTGTTGTTGTTGTTATTGTTGTTGATTAGTCATTACATTGGGTGTTATAATTTGATGCATGTGGTGCTTTGTAATTGTCAAACCCTTTGATGTTCTTGTGTTAATTCATTACATATTTAATGATCACTGTATTTGTTAGGAAGTAACGCGATAAACTAAAAACATTAATTTAGCGCGTAAATTGTAAAACGAGAACTTACTTGTTCCTATAGTAGAAGCGGAAGGAAAGGACGAACACTGGCTAGAATTACTGATCGGTAGTGATTGTCATGGTATGTCGATGCAACAGCCTATTCCATAGTCTAAAACATATATGGAATTGAGAGAGAAAAGCGTAGAAAAATACTGCAGAGAGTATGTTTATTGTAACCCTATTGGGCCTCAATTCACCCCTTATAAGTGGGCCCAAATTTTGTGCATATCCCACTCACACATAATGGGAGTGCTCATCTAGTCTAAGAAATATATTCTCATGTCATCTCCTCAATCATTCATATAGGGAAATAGATCGTGCAACTAGCATACTGTGAGAGCTAAGTGCTTTACATCTGTCAGGAGTATATAGCCTCTCGTCGAGTGCAAACCTACAAGTAGATCATAAAGTATGCAGTAGCCTTGATCATATGAGCCACATTTTGATATAATATCAAAATCTCATATATCATTATTTCTTGTATTCATAAACATAACTCATAAGTTATAACCGGTGCACCAGTGAACAGAAATAAATGAGATTCCACTAATGATCTTCCTCTTCTCGCGATCCCCTTAACATTAGTTTGACTGATTTTTAGATATGCTCCGCTAGACCGAATCTGTGTTCATGGCTCGTTGGAAACACACTAAGATGGCTAACATCACATTAAGTCTCAATTATCTAATCGGAGTCTTTGAGGGTACAAAACTTTGAGCCACCATAAAATCTCTGGGTCTCACACAACAATAAGTTGAGAATGGACTTATGTTAACCCAATTGGTTGACATAAACACACATGGTATGAAAAATATGCTACAACATTTTCTCTTTTTTCCCAAGGAGTGTATGTCTTTATCTCATAAAAATGTTGTACAGGTGATATTTAGACACCATCAGTATCTAAATTTGAGTTTCTTGATCTACAATATCATTTTTAACTCACATCTAAAGTAGACTAGGTGAACATTTTTCACCCTAATGACATTATGAAATTGTTTAAGCAACATTCTGATTTTAAGTGAATAGCTTTCAAATTATCCTTATGATAGTTTTGCTTAGAATCATGTCTCATCTCCCCACATCACTAAGATAAGGCGGCAGTTGCCTGTGTGAGAAGGCCAACCTCTTGTCTACTCGGCATAGTTTCAAAAGATATAAATGAATAAAGAATTCATATAACATTCAACAATAAAAATATGTATGTATGTAAATCAACTTTATTGAAAATTAAAGAACATCAAGCACGGGAAAATAAATAACAAAATGAAGTATCTCAAAGTCTACGCAAGCCTTGAGACCTAGTGTGTCTCACAAATGCATCTCTTGACAAAGGCTTGGTTAATGGATCTACTAACATATCGTTTGTAGACACATACTTCGCATTCACTACCTTGCGTTTAACCATGTCTCGCATAATATCTATGTGTTTGGTTTTACAATGACACTTAGGGTCCTTGGTAGAGGATATTGCAGTTTCATTATCACCAATAGACTAACACTGGTTTAGCATTTTCTATGATATCCAACAAGTGTTCCAAGAACTTTTCAACCAAACAGCTTCTTGTGCTGCTGATGCGAGAGTCACATATTTGGCTTCCATCGTAGATAGTGATACACATGATTGTTTCTTACTAATCCATGATATGGTGCCATCACTAAGTAAGAAAACATACCTTGAGGTAGACTTTCTTTCGTCTAGATCTGTATCCAACTAATCGCAGATCCTTGCCGCCCTGGTAACAAAGTCAGCATTTCCCTCCAGATATCTCATGATCCTCTTTACTGCTTGCCAATGTGCTAAAACTGGGTCAATTTGATATCTACTTACCAAGCCAACTGCTTGACAGATATCAGGTCTAGTGCACACCATAGCGTATATGAGACTTCCGACAACGCTCCTATAAAGAACTCGGCTCATTCTTTGTGTCTCTTCAGGAGTCTTAGGAGACATCTAACTTACCAAGGCATGGGCTTTACTGATGAAAGTGTCAACTGGGCATCGATTTTGCATATTGAATTGTTCAAGAACTTTCGAATGTAATTCTCTTGTGAGAGATACAATAATTTCTTTGGACAATCTCTTGAAATCTTAACTCAAAGAATATATGCAGCTTCACCCATATCTTTCATCTCAAATTGGGATGACAACCCTGACTTTATCTCGGTGATAAACTCCTTATCATTTCCAGTTATAAGTATGTCATCTACATACAATGTTAACATCACAAGCTTGTTCCTTGATCGTTTGGTATAAACGTAATGGTCTTAATCCATCATGGTAAAACCATTGGATATAACAACATTTTGAAAGCGTATATACCACTACCTTGAAGATTGTTTGAGACCATAAAAAAACTTCAAAAGTCTACAAACCTTTTGTTCGTGGCCTCTTTTGTTCGTGGCCCTTTTCAATGAAACACTCAGGTTGTTTCATATAGATTTCTTCATCTAGTTCTCCATCGAGAAAGGCATTCTTTACATCCATCTGATGTAATTCAAGATCTAAGCTTAAAACAATAGCTAGAATCAGACGAACTAAGGTAAATCGTACAACAGGTGAGAAAGTCTCTTCATAGCCTATTCCTTTCTACTGTGTATACCCTTTCGCCACCAGTCGAGCCTTATATCTCTCTACTGTGCCATTAGCCTTGAGCTTAATTTTTAGGACCTATTTTCTCCCAATTGCTTTGCGTCCTTCAGGAAGGTCAACTAGTTCCCAAACTTTATTGACTCTCATAGACTCTAATTTATCTTCCTTTGCTTTTGTCCATTTATCCTTATAAGGGCATGAGAGAGCCTCTTTTATATTTTTAGGCTCGTTTTCTTCTTGTGGGTTCATCATAAATAGTTCACCCCAAGAACCACATCTTATTTGTGATTCATCATTGTTCCCATTCAAATCAATATTGCTCCCACTCGGATCAAGAACATTCATCCTGCTCCCACTTGGAACAGGATTTGTGACCATCTCGCTCCCCGTTGGAACAAGATCTATTTAGTCACTTCCACTAAATGTATAAGGATTACTTTTATTCGCATTTGATGATGAAGGAGATCGTTGATGAGAAACTAATTCATCGTTTGTTAAAAGTTCTCGTGCTCGAATGAAGTGATCCTTGTACGTCTTGATCCATTATCTCAAACAAGGATAGGTCTTGACCTATCTCTCCCTTATCAGGAAATTCATTTTCTAAGAATGTGACATCTCGTGATTCAAATTCAGTTACACAACCACTGTCTTGCTGGCCTATAAACACATAATCCTTTAAGGTTTTAGAGTATCTTATAAAGATACTTTTCTTTCCCCTCGGTCCAAATTTTCCATATTTGTGATATGAATCATGTGTATAGGCAGCACAAGCCCAAGGTCTTAATACACTCAGGTTAGGTTATCTTCCAGTCCATAACTCATATGGAGTAGTAGTAACTGATTTTGTAGGCACTCGATTAAGTACATAGATGGCAGTAAGAAATGCATCACCCCAGTAACTAATTGGGAGGTTAGTTTGTTCCATCATTGACCTAACAATTTGTACGAGCGTTATGTTTCTATAAGGATTCGACCGGTCACTATGAGCAGTTGCACTTTGTTCGAAGGTTTGAGGTCACAAATAGCTTCACATGGTTTATTATGACTTGTGTGCATTGTTGGTTTTGATTTTTGAGTGGTTCGAGATTGATTTGGATGAGTGATTCTCATTTTAGAAGCTTTAAGTTGGAAGAGTTTGACTTTTTGTGTATTTGTTCTCGGATCGAAGTTTTGACAGTTATGTTGGGTTTGTACGGTGATTTTGGACCTAGGCATATGCCCCGAATTGAATTCGGAGGTCCCTAGGTTGATTTGACTTATTATGCCGAAAGTTGGCAACTTAAAGGTTTAGAATTTTTCTAAGTTTGATCATGGTTTGACTTTATGGCTATCGGGTTCGAATTTTTATTTTGGGACTTGGAATAGGTTCGTTTTGCTATTTGAAACTTGTCTGCACAACTTGGTATCATTTGGAATTGGTTTGATATGATTTGGACGCTTGGTTGCAATTCTAGTATTTCTTGAAGTTCATTGTGATTTTCATGCGTTTTGGTGTCTGATTCTTAGTTACGGAGATTATTTTGATGTTTTGTTCGTGCGAGTGATTTCGTATGATATTTTTAGACTTGTGTGAATTTTTGGTGTGGAACCACGAGGGCTCGTGCGATTTCGGATCGGTTTTGTTAAAATTTTGTGTGATGGTGCTGGTTCAATCGCATTTGTGATGTTTTGGTCGCAAATGCGACAACCGCATTTGCAAGGTCCTCACTTTTGCGAATCTGGGCTTCTGGGTAAGGGACCTCACATTTGCAAGGATTGTATCGTAATTTCGGAAACTAGAGGCTCGCTTTTGCGGCATTAGAGTTGCTTTTGCGATAAGCCGCTGGGAGGAAACGCCTTCGCATTTGCGAAGTTTATTGTCGCAAATGCGAATTAGCAAGTCTGGCTGGGTTTGCTTTTGCTATCCTTTTTCTGCAATTGCGGGGTTCGCACTCCAGGTCATAAATGCGGCATCTGCAGCTTGTTTATAGCTGAGTATTTCGGGACTTAGCTTCATTTTATCATATTTTGAACCCTAGACTCGGTGGCAGGCAATTTTGTGGAAAACTTTTCATGCCAAACTATTGGGTAAGTGATTTTAATCAATTTTGAATTATATTACATGATTATTTATGAGATTTAACATCAAAATCATGAGATTTGAAGGGAAAATTTAGGGGTTTTGAAAAATTAAAATTTGAGTTTTGACAGTCAAAATGGATGCGGATTTGAAAACAAACCACAAATATGAACTTGTGGCTATGGGTAGTCGAGACCTACCCTTTGACTCGGGTTTTGACTGGTGAGCATGGGGTTGACTTTTGTTGAATTTTGGACAAATATATAAAGTTCATAGCTTTGTTAATTGGAATTGGTTTCTCTTGCATTGTTTGATTTTATTAAGTTATTTTTGGCTAGCTTTGAGCCAAGCGGGGGTGTATTTTAAAGGATAAGCTATTTTGAGTATTGATTTGTCCTAATTGAAGTAAGTATCTTGCTTAACTTTGTGTGGAAGAAACTAACCCTTAGGATTTGGGTTGATTATACTATTTGAATTACGTGGAATAAGTGTACACAAGGTGACGAATGTGTACACGGGCTTATATGTGGTACTTGACCGCTTTAGACTCTTAGGCTTCTTTTGTACATTAAACTGAAGTTGTTAGTACATGTTCTACCTTTTATTGTCAAGTCTACTCGCATATGCTTTAATTGTTAAACTTGTTGAATTCATGCCTTATCTATTATATGCCTTACTTTTTAATTGATTCTTTATAACCGTATCTTTATTTATGAATTGTCATCACTTGCTATTTGATTTTTGTGAGCTATCATATATTTATTTTATCCACTTTGTGACTTTCTTTATTTAGCTCCTTTATTGCATTTAATATTGTGATACGTCGTAGTTGGTTGTAGTTTGTTTGTTTAACACATATTGTTTGGGATTTTGAAGTGTTGGATATTCTTCGTTGTATTGGTGATTCTTTAATGTTCCATACATTTCATCTTCTTTTGTGTTTATATTTCGTAAATATTAGTGTTGAATTGTTGGTAACATAATGGTTTTAAAGAAAGAAATTGTCAACATGCTTTACTTTATGTAACTCTTAAGATAAAACTTGTCATCTCACTTGGTACTTTAATATATTTAGATTTTTATCATGCCTGCTTTAAATGGTTCTCAAATCAAACTCATTACTCATTTGATATTTTACTTTACTTAAAATTGTTACCACGCTTTACTTTAACAAATTCCATATTTAGTTCGTTAATTTATCTAATGTTTTATTTGTTTAAAAACATTGTTTTCCTTTACCTTATGGATTACTAACTACACTCATTTGATACTCTATTTTCTATAAATTGTACTTTATTTTACATTATTTGATTTCTAAAATAAACTCATTATCTCATTCGACGCCTTACCATATTCAAGATTTGTTATTATGCCTTATTTTATTTAAATAAATTTCTAGAATATATTATTTGATATTTGACATAGATACAATGTACATGGTAGCACGAGACCTTTGCCGTGCGAAGGTGATTGTTATTGTGGGCACGACGTGTCACACGCGTAAAATTTGAAATTGTGGCTCATGATTTGTGGTTACAAGGTGTGGTGCCTCGGTGTAATTCTTGTTGTAAGTCACGTGTTGGGAACGATTTTATCCTTTGAATTTTCTTTTGTTTCCTTAATTGATTTCATCCATATTTCATCTGTGTTCTGAATATGTTGCTGCTTCACTACCTGTTTACTGCTTGTTGCCAATTGTATTTCTATTATTCCTTTGTTGGTTATATGAAATTGTCAACATGCTTTACTTTATGTAACTCTTAAGATAAAACTCATCATCTCACTTGGTACTTTAATATATTTAGATTTTTATCATGCCTGCTTTAAATGGTTCTCAAATCAAACTCATTACTCATTTGATATTTTACTTTACTTAAAATTGTTACCACGCTTTACTTTAACAAATTCCATATTTAGTTCGTTAATTTATCTAATGTTTTACTTTGTTTAAAAACATTGTTTTCCTTTACCTTATGGATTACTAACTACACTCATTTGATACTCTATTTTCTATAAATTGTACTTTATTTTACATTATTTGATTTCTAAAATAAACTCATTATCTCATTCGATGCCTTACCATATTCAAGATTTGTTATTATGCCTTATTGTATTTAAATAAATTTCTAGAATATATTATTTGATATTTGACATAGATACAATGTACATGGTAGCACGAGGCCTTTGCCGTGCGAAGGTGATTGTTATTGTGGGCACGACGTGTCACACGCGTAAAATTTGAAATTGTGGCTCATGATTTGTGGTTACAAGGTGTGGTGCCTCGGTGTAATTCTTGTTGTAAGTCACGTGTTGGGAACGATTTTATCCTTTGAATTTTCTTTTGTTTCCTTAATTGATTTCATCCATATTTCATCTGTGTTCTGAATATGTTGCTGCTTCACTACCTGTTTACTGCTTGTTGCCAATTGTATTTCTATTATTCCTTTGTTGGTTATATATTAATCATCTCTATGTTGTTAGATTTACATTGATGTTCATTCCATTGTTAGATTTATGTTATATTTTACACATGTTTTATGTCTAGTGAATGTCTCGACTTACCTCGTCGCTACTCCACCAAGGTTAATCTTGATACTTACTAGGGTACTGTTGTGGTATACTCATGCTACGCTCTACATATTTTTGTGTAGATCCAAGTACTTTTGATCATGTCAATTTGGAGAGTTATGTCTGTGCGGCCGGAGACTTCAAGGTATTCCTGCTTGACGTTTGTAGGACCCGGAGTCACCTTTTATTGTCATTCATTTCCACTGTTTGCTATTATTCCAGGATAGTGATGTACTTGATATTCCTAGTTACTCTTAGAAAAGCTTATGACTTGTACTACCGGCATTGGGAGTGTATGACTGATGTTGGTTCAGCTATGTTATTACAGTTATTAACTAATGTTTTGCAGTAAGTTGGTTAAATTCTGTTAGTACTCAGCAATGTTAGGATTACCTAGTCTCAGGGACTAGGTGCCATCATGATTCCTAAGGTGGGATTTTTGGGTCATGACCAGTTGGTGTCAGAGCTCTAGGTTCATAGGTGCTACGAGTCACAAGCAAGTTTAGTAGAATCTTGCGGATCGATATGGAGACGTCTGTACTTATCTTCGAGAGGCTACAGAACTATTAGGAAATTCTACTTCTTTCATTCCTTATCGTGCGTCATTGATTCAGCTTGAAGCGTACTTCTTATATTCCTTTTCATCCACTCGTGTATGATATTGTACACTCGGTATCAGCTACGCACCGACAGTTTGTGATGCAAAGGATGGGCTAAGGTGGCCATGGATGCTCGATCATTGTCTCAAGGTGTTGTCCAAACTGAGGACGTAGGCGTGTTGGTAGATTCTTTAATTTTTCAAGGGTGGGATGCAACGGGTTCTTGTATCTAGTTGGTGAGTATGAGTTTGGGAAGCTTTTATCGGTTTCCTAGTCATCGTGATCATGGTAGGGTCATGAGAAGATATTGGTTTGAGGATAGTTGGTGATATTAGAGACTATATCTTTTGTATGGGACTTCTATTCAGTGAAAGGTACATATTATCATTCAAGGCACTTGAGGAAACAGATTTGACTGTCACGAGGATGGACATGCACTTAGTAGATGATTTGAGGTATCTTATAATTTGTGTTGTATGAGCTATGAAGGTTGGTATCGTGGATCATCGGACATTATGTCATACGGCTTCGCGCCAAGTGGGGGAGTCCATTATCGACGATCATTGCATGGTCATGTGCTATATTAGTTTTGGCCTGAGGTGTATAGGTGGTACTAAAGGGTTCCCCGGAATTTTATATGGCTAAGGTCTGAGATTTCCATGGGATAGTGCTGCGACTTGCGGTATTTCTGTATCATTATTAATTCTACATTTCAGTATCAGAGAGGTTAGAAAAATAGCTTTAGATTCACAGAAGGACTCTTCAGATTTGGTATCTCGGTTGCGGCATTGTTGGGTGCTTCAGAGGAAATATAGCAGTTTATTCGGACTACGTGGTTCGTGCTAGGATCTCCTATATTGAGCTTTGGTTTGGGATCATAGTGTACCGACAAGGAGAAGTGTTACCCTAAAGAAAAGTCGAGGGGGATTCAAAGAAAAGGGTCAGCTCGGTGGTGTTGGGTCAACATAGTAATAAAAGTAATTGGTTATTTTGGGGTGTAATGCTTTACCAGTATTTTGTGGTAGTACTCTTGAGTTAGGGAGATTTAATTCTGATGGCTTAGTTATGTGCGGATGGGTCTTGGAGAGTTCTCGATGGTGTTGACCGCGTCTTGAGTCAGTTGTCGGCTACTGGCATAAGATATATGTTGTGCATTAAGGTTTTCTCCTGGATGGGGTCACGAGTCCAAGATGGCATGAAAGATTTCAGAAGTCAAGAGAATGCTGGAACTATTGGATATCGCATGAGAAAAGCGTGCATTTTAGGAGGCACCTTGTGTTTTGACTTGCGGATGCTTGACTAGTGTTACGGTGATCGCCTGATTTCGAGCATCAGAGGTTCAGTTTTTGCTACTGTAACGACCCTACCGGTCGTTTTGAGCTTTAACATTCCATTCGGTGGTTTGAGACTTTGAGTAGCTTCATATTATGTATTATGACTTGCGTGTATGGTTGGTTTCGATTTTCAAGCGGTTTAGGATTGATTTGGAAGAATGATTCTCGTTTTAGAAGCTTTAAGTTGGAAGAGTTGACCAAGGTTTCACTTTTGGGTAAACGGATTTGGAATCGGGTTTCAATTATTCCAATAAGTTTGTATGATTATCTTGGACATGTCCACAAAGTTTGGTTAAATTCCGATGAATTTTGGATAATTTCAGGTTGTATGGTGATTGTTTTCTGTTTTGACGTCGATTTGAGCATAAGGGTTACCATATTGAATAAACAACCTTTGATTCATGTTTCGACTAAACCATTATATCCGTATCGTAATTTTGGAACCATAGCAACTGAAATCATCAAGTTCCGTCATTGTATGAGGAATTTATGGTCATTTTACTAAGAATTGGGTTACTAGATTTTTTAGATAAATTACGAAATTGCCACTGAATTCGTATTTTAAAATCTACACTATTTCTAAATATTGAAACCACCATATCTCCTTCATTATAAGGTCAATTAGAGTGATTCAAAAGCCTAACTTTACTGGAATTTCACAAGGAATCCATTGGAGGCATTAAAAGCGAGTTTTGGGCTCATTTGGTAGAAGAACGAGGCAAAATAGCTGGGCATTTTGGCTATTAATGTTGTTGGAGTTTTTCTCATCTTGAAAGTTTTGGATTGGGAGAATTCAAGGATGTTCTTCATGTTTCTTCCATGGGGTAAGGTCTAAACCATAACCTAAGTATTTCCCTTTGATTCAATCCCTTGGTTTAAGCTTTAATCCATGATTTTAACTGAAAACCCTTTTAAATCTTCGAATCAAGTCCTAGGGTTATGTTCTAAATTTTAAGAAATTGAAACTGAGTTGGAGGCGTTTATTTTCTAATTCCTTTTGGGGTCTTGTTTTCCTATATTAGGAGAACAACATACTCCGAATTTGGCGAGTTTTGGAGGAGTATTTCGGAAGATATGGGACCCAACTAGTGTGGGTTGGACTCTTGGGTTATGAACATCCAAGAGCGACGTTTTGGCGAATTGGTTGAGCTATCGGACTCCAATTGAGTCGGTTTTTATTTGTGTGAGCTTGTATTGGTTCGGGCTTCGCCCGAGTAAGCTTGGATTCGGAATCCAGGGCCGGCCCGGCATTAACTTTTGTTGACTCTTTGGGGAAAATGTAAAGATCATAGCTTTATTTATTGTAATTGGTTTCTCTTGCATTGTTTGTTGTTATTAAGTCATTTTTGGTTAAATTTGAGCCGTATGGAGGCAAATTTTAGGGGGAAAGCTATTTCGGAGGGTTGAGTTGGCCTAGTTGAGGTAAGTATCTTGTCTAACTTTGTGTGGGAAAAACTACCCCTTAAGAATTGGGTTGGTTATGCTATTTGTGTTATGTGAAAGTCGTGTACGCAAGGTGAGGAGTGGGTACACGAGCTATATATGGTATTTGACTAGTTTAGATTATCTAGACTCTTTCCATGCGTTTTATTGAATTGTCATGACATGTTATATCTCACATTGTTAATCTACTCTTACATGCTCTATTTGACGTTGTTAGCACTTGTTCTACCTCTTACTTGTTATTTTGCTCTTATATGCTTTAGTTGAAGTTATTGCCTTCCTTATTGTCTTGTTACCTTGGAATTGTGGCTCATGATTTGTGGTTACGAGGCGTAGTGCGTCGGAGTAATTTGTAAGTCATGTGTAGGGAATGATATATTCTTTTGAATTGTCATCTGTTTCCTTAATTGAGTTCATCCATATTTCATCTGTGTTCTGAATATATTGTTGCTTCACTACCTGTTTACTGCTTGTTACCAATTGTATTTCTATTATTCCTTTGTTAGTTTTATATTAATAATCTCTACGCTGTTAGCTTTATATTGATGTTCTTTCCATTATTAGATTTATGTTAATATTTTTCACAGATTTTATGTCTAGTGATTGTCTCGACTTACCTCGTCACTACTCCACCAAGGTTAGTCTTGATACTTACTGGGTACCGCTATCGTGTACTCATGTTATGACTCTGCATATTTTTGTGCAGCTTGGTACTTCTGATCATATTGATTTGGAGAGTTGTGTTTGCGCGGCTGGAGACTCCAAGGTATTCCTGCTTGACATTTGCAGGCCCCGAAGTCACCTTCTGTTGTCATTCATTTTCACTATTTGCTATTAATCCGGGATAGTGATGTACTTGACATTTCTAGTTACTCTTAAAAAAGCTTATGACTTGTACTACCAACATTGAGATTGTAGTACTGATGTTTGTTCAGCTATATTATTTCAGTTATTAACTAATGTTTTGCAGTAAGTTGGTTAAATTCCGTTAATTCTCAGCATGTGTTAGGCTTACCTAGTCCCAGGGACTAGGTGCCATCACGATTCCTAAGATGGGATTTTACGGTCGTGATAGTTTCTTCTCTCTGCAATACCATTTTATTGTGGGATATTGGGGATAGTTAACTGATGAATTACTCCATTTTCATGACTTAACCCATTAAATTGGGTTGATAAGTATTCACGATCACGGTCAGTTTAAAGAGCTTTTATCTTCTTGTCTAATTGATTTCCTTTAAGCTCATATAGCGTTTGAAGCAACTTATTGCTTTTGATTTGTGAGAAATTAAATAGACATAACTGAAACAGGTAAAGTCATCAATAAATGTGATGAAATAACTTGCTCCATGCGTAGCCCTAACATTTATAGGCCCATAGATGTCAGAATGGAGTAATCGCAAAGGATATTCAGCTCTAGTCGCCTTTCCAAAAGGTTTTTTTGCAGATTTTCTTGCTAGAAAAATTTCACAAGTGGACAACTCCATATGTTCAATGCTGGAAAGCATACCTTTTTTTGCTAATGAATTCTTTGTTGGCCAATATGACCAAGTCTAGCATTCATATGTTTACATCACTATCATATTAATGTGAAGAAACAAACATAGAAAAACTAGCATTATTATTAAATGAATCGTAATCCAAATTCATAATAATTAAACCTCCGGTCATATGACCAAAACCAAATAAAGTTGAACCAAAAGTCACCTTGGCAAAATTGCCATGATAAGACAAGTCAAATCCTAGCTTAAGCAAAACTAAAACTAAAATAACATTCCGACAAATTGTTAGTAAAAAGAAACATCATGTAGTATTAGGTCTCGACTGCCACGCAGGACTAACTTGCATGTACTGATCCCTTTAACAACAACTTTATTGTTGTTGCCCACATACACCGATTTTGCTCCACGTGGAACTCGCCAAAATTCAACAAAGGCACTGCGTTCCTAGGCTATGTGGTCTGCTTCTCCTATATCTGCAATCCACAAAGGATTAGATTCAATCAGAAAAACAGAACTAGAAACACAAAGTTCACTAATTCGCATCGTGAAATACCTTTCTAGGAGGCTCAGAGCAATCCCTGGCATACTGACCCCTTTTGTCACAATTATAGCATTTCACTTTAGCAACTTTGACACATTTGGGACGTCTGTTCTTGCCTTTTTCAGTCTTTTCTCTTTTAGCAGGCTGAGCTCGCTGAGCTTGAGTTGGCCCTCTCTTCTTTCCCTAGTTCCTTTTCTTTGAATCACTCTTCGTGTTGGAGGTTGTTGCCATGTGCAACTCAACTATTGGCTTTGCAGCCTCAAGTCATTCCTCCTCTAACTCAAGATGCCTGCGGACATCTTCCAGGATTGTGATTCGCTCATTATGGGTCAAATCTATTTTCATATGATTCCAAAAACTAGGTAAAAAGCGTATGACAGCTTGTTTTTGTTTTTCATCAGTCAACACATGACCAGCATCTTTTAACTCCCCAATCATATTTGTCATTTGTCTTAGATGTGTTTTCATTGAATGTTTTGGCATTTCTTATATGAATCAAATTTGATCGTTAAGGATCACATCCTTGCAGTGGAACAGGTACCAAACCTATTCCTCAAAGCATTCCACAGATCCATAGCTCTTTGGTGAACTTTAAACTCCCTTAGGATGTCATCATCTAAGGTACTTAGCAACGTAATGCCAGCAGTGGAGTTCTTTTTCTTCCAACTGTCATAGGCTTCACGCTCACGTCTATGCTGAGAAATGTTGCCTTCCTTAGGCTCATTACATTGTTAATGGCCTCCAGAGCCTCTTGCTCCTCTAGCACATATTGGACTTTCAAGTTCCAGGTTTCATAGTTTTCGTCATTGAGTTTCAATCCTTTGTTGAGCTCAACAACAATATTTTTCGTAGCAGTAGTCATTCTTTAAGAAAATAAAAAATATCATAAGGATCATATAAAAATAACGCAAGGCACTATGTTCAACATACATACATATATATATATATATATATATATATATATATATATATATATGTTACTAGCTATATATTTCCGCCCTCTTGGATGCAGCTGCTGTCTGCTCCAGTGTCAAATAAAGCTATGCCAGTCCAAACAAAAGATTTACTAACGATGAGAGTTACCCTAACATGGTATTTCTGAATCCTTATAGAAGAAAGATGTCCTAAGAAGGATTCTGTTTCATCATCGTCTTGGTCAGAGGTTGCAACTGCCTATACAACCTCTTTGAGCTTTTGCGGCTCACTCGACAATTGTTGGAGGACAAGTCTATCAAGTTCTTCTCTTTCTTTTATTTCCCTAATTTCTTCTTTTAGGTGTGCTATCTCAGATTGAAGGTCTGAGATGGTCACCTTTGAGACCTTAGGATTATCAGAAGGAAACCTCTTCAAAATATCAGTAATGTTATAGGTATTAGCTACCTGGGGATGATTTTGAAGAGTTGAAGAAGAGGGTGTTGAAGGCTTATTAAGGACTGTCTTAAGTTTTCCTAAATAGTCCTTTTTGAGTTCAGGATCTTGAAGATCACCAATTAATTCAAGGATAAGATCTTGCTCTTTCGTGAGAACATTGATCTTAGGGAGGTCATCTTGGTCAGACTCCCCTGAAGATGTAGTAGATGAATTTAAGTAATCTTCTAGGATGTTGTTAAATTGTTCGTCGTCGGACATTTCATTATCTGTAATATTCGAAGATTCACTTAATTCCACAAGCAATTTCTCTATTTTGTTTAGAGTAGGTTCGTCAAGTTGTAGGCTCTTGATCTTCTGAGAGACTTTGCAGAATTTGGCGATGTGGCCTGGCTTCCCACACTTGAAACATTTGCCAGTGGAAATAGAAGTCTTGCCATCTTTAGTAAAGGATTAGGGAGACTTGTTTTTTGTGTAGGAAAGTCTCCTTTTCCTATTGGAATTGTATTTTTTAATATTGGAAGAATCAGGTTTTGAACTTTTCTTCCTATGAGATTTACTTCC
>MCJB01015196.1:10462-96195 GCA_002018475.1 Nicotiana obtusifolia | reverse complement strand
CTCCACACCCTTCCTCCTCCAAAACTCCACAAATAAGTAGTGAAACACGCAGCTTTACAGCAACACAAAACAGTTCACAAATCAGTCCGCTACAAGTGAATAACTCGAATTCACGGCTTCCGATCACCGTCCCGTGAGTTCTTACACACATAGAACGACTTATCAAGACTTAACAGTAGAAAACATGTACTAAATAGAGCAGTAAAATCACCTTGCTTGTTAGATAACTCAGCCCTTGCTTTGGTTCCTCAAACTCTAGGGTTTACCTTCAACTAGAACTTGAAATAGGGGAAAATCAATTAGAGTTTGTGTGGTATTATTTTGGGGAGGGGTTGCAGGGGTTCTTTTAGGTTTTGAAGCTGTGAAATGATAGTGAATTATCAGGATTTAGAAGCTTTTAAAAGCCCTCTCTTAACCGACTTGGGGCTTTTAACTTTTAGCCCTTAATTTTGGCAAGTAGGTGATGCACCTACTTGTCACCTACCAGCCTGTGCAGTTTTACGGAAATGCAATTATCTAAATACTCCGAGATCGTATTGATAAACGGTTTGAAGCATTGGAAACTAGACTCATAGACCTTTAATTTGGTAGGTACATCACCCAGTAATTCCTTGTAAATTGGGAGAAAATTGCAGAAATATTTTACCTATCGTTTAAGTAAAATTGTGAACCTAAGTTGCGATAACTTTTGTCGACTTTTGTTTCATAACTCGTTTGACTTCAAGACTTATGAAACGGATATCATATCATTCAAATACCTTAAAACATGACATATTGGTAATGTTAAACACCTCTCGATTTTCCCAAAAATGCGAGTTACAACATCCTTAACTCGTTTATCCTCTAATACTTGTTAACCGCCCTTATACACCTTTGCATCGTTTAGGACCAATAGGACTAAACTCTTATTGTCTCAAAGGTAATTCTCTTCTCGAACCAAGGTAGACTATCTTACGGTGTAATATAACACGTACAAATATGGGTTATAACATACACAGGATGTCCGCCAAAGTCCATCCAATAGCTTTCTTCCTCTTTTGCAATACCGCTAATGTGGAATCAACCTACACGTTAGTCAAACAAGAGGAAAGAATTAACGGTAAAGTAGAACAAGGGCCAAGAAATACATACCGAAGGTGTGGCATGGTTTCAACTCCAATGTAGGTGTCTCTTTAATAGAAGGTTTTGTAGAAGGAGTATTCCTATTCTCAAGATCCAAAGAAACTTTTGGGGTGCATAGTTGTAAGACCCATTCCTCGCAAAGAGTTCAAACATTCCATAAAACCAACCATCTCATTATCATCCAAGTTGAGCAAAACAGCTTCCAACATATCACCAATATTGATTTTAGCACTTGTGTCATCAATAATAACGTTGGTAACCAAGTCCACAAAAGAACACACTTCATTGCTATTTGGTTGCCGCATAGACTTGCACATATGGAATACTATTTGTTCATCATCAACCCGGAAAGTGATTTCTCCAACTTCACATCACAAAGGGCCTTACATGTAGCAAGGAAAGGCCTCCCAAGAATGATAGGAACTTCATAATCAATCTCACAATCTAGAATAGCAAAGTCCGACGAAAGAATAAACTTATCAACCCAGACCAACACATCCTCATTCACTCTGAATGGCCTCTTCATGGTACGATCAGCCATTTTCAACCTCATAAATGTGGGTCTTGTTTTCCCAATCCTCAAAATTTTGAACACCGAGTAGGGAATCAAATTGATACTCGCCCCAAGATCACAAAGAGCTTTCGGCACTTCCAATAGTACAAGGAATCGTGAAAGCACCGGGCACTTAAGAGCCACGGAATAAATAATTGCACTCACTTGACGAGTGACCTTGATAGTTTCAAAATTCATCGACCTCTTCTTGGTCACAAGATCTTCAATAAACTTGGCATAACCGGATATTTGTTCCAAAGCTTCTACCAATGGCACATTAATAAAGAGACCTTTCATCATTTGACTAAACTTCTCGAATTGATTCTCATCATTTTACATAGCAAGTATTTGAGGGTAAGGATGAGGAGTCTTTGGCAAGGGTGCCTTAGCCTTTTGTGCTACCGGTTCCGATATGTCAATAATGTATTCCCTAGATGGGTTCACCTTCACATTTTCATCAATATCAATCTGAACTTCATCATGTACTTGAACATTGTTGCTTGGGATTTCCTCCTCTTGGATCATTTGTTCATCATTCACAAGTTGCTTTTCATTTAAGGTGGGTGCATTTCCACCTCTTCCTCTTCTTGTGATAACCGACATGGCATGCGCTATGTTGTTATCACCCTTTGGGTTTTCTACCATGTCACTTGATAGTGCACTCTTAGGACGAGTATTAAGATCTTGAGAGATTTTTCCCATTTGAACTTCAAGTTTACGGATTGGTGTATATGTGAGGCAAGTTGGGCATTCGAATCCGCATTATTTTCCATCATTTTCTTGAGCATGTTTTCAATACTGCCCATTTCATTGCTTGAAGAACTTGAATCACGGAAAGGATAAGGAGGTGGGTTGCTAGGTTGTTGGTACATTAGGGGCATTTGAAAAACCGATCCTCGATTTCCATGATTGTTATTGTTTACCCAATTTCGTTGATTGTTGCCTCCCCAATTTCCGTGGTTGTTGTTATTGTGCCAATTCCCTTGATTGTTAGAACCCCAATTTCCTTGGTTATTTTGAGAACGTCATTGATTTTGATTGGAACCTTAGAAATTGCTCCGCTGCTCTCGATAATTGTTCACAAATCATACTTCTTCTTGATCTTGATAAGACACATCTTGGTCAAAGCTACCATCATCTTGTGCATAATTCTCCACTCAGAATTGAAATTGGGGACCCTTGGTTCTATTCTTGTTGACCAAGACATTCAACCTTTTCATAGCATGAATTTTCTTAGGAGCTTGTACTTGATGAAGTTGGGCCTTAGCAAGTTAAGTCATGATTGTGGTCAATTCGGCAATAATTTGCCCATGGTCTTCTAACTATTTATGAATATGAATCGTGTTTGGATCACCTTGGGAAAGATTAACTCGGGATTACCAAGCCGAAGAAGTTTTCGCTATCTCATCAAGAATCTCACATTCTTCCGCGTAATATGTTGTCATAAAATTGCCTCCTACCAATTGATTGACCACACATTGGTTCGTAGTATTATTACCATGATAGAAAGTTTGTTGTATCATGTTGTCGATCATATTATTATTCGGGCACTCCTTCACCATTGTCCGATATCACTCCCAAATTTCTTGCAAAGGTTCATTGGGCTCTTGCTTGAAAGCCAATATTTTATTCCGAAGAGTGATTGTACGCCCGAGAGAGAAAAACTTCAAAATAAACTTCGCCGCTAACTCGTCTCAAGTATAAATAGAATGATTAGGCAAGCGTTCTAACCAATCCAAAGCCTTACCCCCAATGCAATTAAAACGGATGATAAGTTCAAATGAGCTTCTTTTTCATGCTCTCAGCGCACGTTAGCTAACGTACGCTGGTCGTGGCTGCCATAGGGAGAGGCCGAGGTCACGGACGAGGACGGTCAAAAAAATCACCTATTATTGCTTTCGGAGGCTCAGTAAGTACTAGCTCTCAACCTAGGAAGTCATTACCACCCCAAGCAAATGAGACGATACCACCGGAGCACCAAATGACGGAGATGATTACGAGTGAAGAAGGATCATCTTCAATTGTTACTGGAGTAAGCAGGAAATTGAAGCTTAGTGCAGCGGAAACAATAGGCCAAACTGAAATTGCTGGGGTAGTTCGATCTAGGGAGAAAGCTAATGGAACACTAGACATGGCTAACCCTAAACAGAGTACTGATTACAGTAATTTAGCAAAGAAAGAGAAAATGCAACGGAGCTGAACAAAGATAGAAATGAGTCCATAGATCCTAAAATTAGTACTGAAAGCCCTAAGGAGCAGACTAATACTACAAGCAGAATTGAGGCCATTGTACCAAACATTGCTACTGTACAAGTCCATGAACATACAATTCCAGTAGTAATCCCCACGCATAGCAAAGAAGGGCCAAAAACCTGGGTGAACTTGTTTCAGCAGAATCGAGCAGCCACACATGGTATGACACTTCGATACATACCTCCGCAAATTGTTGATAGGAAACCAGTAGTGCAACTAGAACTTCAAGATGTGGTGGAAGAAGAGGAGAAATGGAGTGCGGCGATGATTGCATATATAATTGGGGACACCTGGTTATAATGCAATGAAAAGATATATTGCACAACATTGGCTAGATATTACTGAACCTGACCTGTTCTTACATGATAAGAGTTATTATGTGATTAAGTTCCAATCAATGGTGGATATGCACAAAGTGTTCTATGATGGGCCACACACCATTAACAATAGACCAATAATCTTAAAGCCATGGACACCTGATTTTGATTTAATGCAGGAATTCCTAGCTGAGATGCCTCTATGGGTTATACTCCCTAAACTACTATGAGTTGTTGGGGGTAATGAATCTTTAAGTAAGATCGCCAGTGCAATTGGAAAACCTTTGTTTGCAGGTGAATTCACTACTAAGAAAATAAGAATCTCCTATGTGAGGATGATAATAGAAGTTAATGTAACAAAGACCCTGCCTACAGAGATAGCTGTTATGGATCCTAGAGGCAGAAAATTTCAACAGTAGTTGGTGTATGAGTGGAAGCCTAATTATTGTGACAAATGCCAGAAAATTGGGCACATATGCCCTGCTCAACAAGGGCCTAAGATGCAACAGATTGAGCAGCCAAAACGAAGAAGAGAACAAAAGAAAGTAACATATGAATGGAGATCTAAAGGACCAGTGGGGGTTGAAACTTCCGACAAAGTGAATCAGCCACAAACTCCCACAGCACAACAACAAGAACAGGTTAGCTTAGCAGTGGTGACTCAGGAAGCTAACTTGTCATAGGAGACTAGAAAGATTCAAAAGATTTCTGGAAATGAAGCTACAAGAATGAGGTCAGTAGGTAAAGGCAAAGGGGTGGAAAGTCCAGTGATAAACTTAGAATATTTTCCTTTACTAACATCTCTTGTATATAGGAATAGTCTCCATAAAAGGTCTACGAGTACCAATGTGAGCTCCTCTCTACCTCATGACAGAGGTGGGGGCACTCACAAGGCTCTATGACTTGGTTAATATAGAATTTTAGGGGCATTAATAAGTGGTACAAGCAGAAAGAGCTGAAGAAATATCTTAAAGCTAAAAACATAAAGCTTGCTGGTATCATAGAAACTCGAGTTAAGGAACATAATATGAAGAAAGTGTGCTCCCATATTGCCCCTGATTGGGAAATTTTGCTCAATTACACATGTGCAACTAATGGGAGAATTTGGCTAATATGGGATCCTAATTATTATAAACATATTCTAATTAGAGCAGAAGCTTAAGTTGTTCATTGCCTAGTTAATGGAATCATAGGAGATCAAGAATGTCCGCTTACTATAGTCTATGGATTCAACACTATTGAGCATAGGAAACAATTGTGGGATAATCTTATTGAGATTGGGCATGGGATCAACAAACCATGGATCCTCGGAGGAGATTTAAACTATGTGTTGCACTTCAAGACAGGATCAACGGAAATCCAGTAAACCTTGCTGAGATTCATGACTTCACAAAGTGTGTTCAAGATTTAGGTGTTAATGAATTGGCATGGGAAGGGGATTACTACACTTGGTCTAACAAACAAGATGGAATGGACAGAATCTGGAGCAGAACTGATAGAATGTTTGGCATGGATGATGTAGTGGGGACATTAACTATTGTATATGATGTTCCTTTCATATCTGATCATGCCCCTATGAGCTTGAAACTCACAGTAGACCAAGGCAACAGGAGAATTCCTTTTAAGTTCTTCAATATATGGGCTGAACATGAAACCTTCCTAAGTATTGTACAGCAAGTTTGGAGTCAGAGAGTGTACAGGAGGACAATGCAGGAAATCTAGGTGAAATTGAAGAAACTCAGACCATTACTCAGGAAACTTAATACTGAAGAGTTTAAATTCATCAGACATAAGATTGATATAGCTAGGAACGACTTCTCATAGTTCAAAAGAGCATTAGTGCTAGGTGTACTGACGAGCTGACTAAGAAGGAGAAGAATCTTATCTAAATCTAGAAGAAGGAGCCTTAAGGCAAAAAGCTAGAGCTAAATGGATAAAGTTAGGAGCCTCTAATTAAGGTATTTTACAACTGTGATAAAGGAGAGAGTCCACAGGACATAGATTCAGGAACTACAGTCACTTGCAGGTTATAGACTAACTGATCCGGAAGCTTATAAAGTGGAGATTGTTGAGTTTTATAAATCACTGATGGGGATTGCTGCTCACTCACTACCTGCAATAGACAAGTTGGTAATGCAAAAAAGACCAAGGCTTTCACAACAACAGAGAGTGGAACTTTGTAAAGATGTAACTGAGAAAGAGATCTATGAAGGAGTATGGTCCATCGGAAAAAATAAAGCACCAGGAATAGATGGCTACAATGCATGCTTTTTCAAGAAGGCATGGCCTGTTATCAAAGAGGAAGTCATAGAAGTTGTGGCAGATTTCTTTTCTACAAGCAGGATGTACAGAGCTATCAATTGCACTATGCTATACAAGATCATCTCTAAGGTTGTTGTAGCTCGACTACAAGTTGTCATTCCCAATATTATCAATGAAGCTCAGGCTGGATTCATCCCAGGGAGAAGAATTGCAGACAATATAATCCTAGCTCATGAACTAGTGAAGGCCTACTCTGGAAAGCATATCTCACCTCGATGCATGATCAAGAAAGACCTTCAGAAAGCATATGATTCTGCAGAATGGCCTTATATAAAACAAATCATGGAAGAGATGTGATTCCCTCAGTTATTTACCTCATGGATAATGGAATGTATTCAAACTGTCAACTACTCCATCATTGTTAATGGGGAGCCAACAACTCCCTTTAATGCTGCTAAAGGATTAAGACAAGGTGATCTAATGTCACCTTTTTTATTTGCAATTGTAATGGAGTTCCTGAGCAAAAGTATTAACTGTCTTAAGGAAGTTTGAGAGTTCAAACATCACCCTAGATGTGCTAAGCTGGGGATAACTCACCTTAGCTTTGCTGATGATCTACCGCTTTTTACCAGAGGTGGTATCAATTCTATAAAGGCAATACAACATAAATTTCTGCAATTCACACAGGCATTTGGACTGTAGGCAAGCTTGAATAAAAGTGAAGTCTACTTTGATGGAATTCCTACAGAGCATAAGCAGCAGATGTTTTAACAATTAGGTTTCACAGTTGGAGAATTACCCTTCAAGTACCTTGGAGTTCCATTATCAACAAAGAAACTCAGTATACTGCAGTGGCAACCCCTTATCGACAAGATGATTGCAAGGATCACTTCTTGGACTGCAAAGACATTGTGCTATGCAGGGAGGGTACAGTTAGTGCAGAGTGTTTTATTTGGAATTAAGGCTTTCTGGGCTCAGCTGTTTGTGATACCTACCAAGGTGGTTAAATTGATTGAAGGAATATGCAGATCATATATCTGGTCAGGTGGCAATGTAAGCACAAAAAAAGCTTTGGTTGCATGGGATAGAATGTGTCTGCTTAAGGCGGGAGGTGGACTCAATATCACCAACCTAAGGATTTGGAATCGTGCAGCAATAGCCAAAACTTGCTTGGATTTGTCACATAAGAATGATAAAATTGTGGATTCGATAGATTCACATATACTATATCAAGGGGCAGAAGTTCATCAATTGGACAACACCATAACAAGCTTGTTGGATGGTCAGGAAAGTGTTTGAGGCTAAGGCAATTTTAGAGAATTAACAGTATACACAGTCGCTCAAGAAAAGTTTAATATGGCAAATATACTTTACTCTGCTTGGTGATTACAATCGAGTGGAATGGAAAAGCTTATTGTTTAACAATGCAGCGCGACCAAAAGCTAAATTCTCAATGTGGCTCATGATGCATGGAAAGCTATTAACTTCTGATAGGTTGTGTAAATAGGGACTCAATGTGGATACTCAATGTGTACTTTGTAAAAGGCATGAGGAAAATAGAGAACACTTATTTCTGAAGTGTAAATACACGAAAAGTGTTTGGAACAAAATACTTCAATGGATGAAACTTCAATGCCCTAGAACCAGAGATTGTCAGCAACATAACCAGTGGATCATCACATGTTCTAAAGGAAAATCTTAGCAGGCACAAGTGTTCAAAATGGTATTTGCAAAAGCTATATATCAAATTAGGACTGAAAGGAACCCCAGAGTTTTTGAAAAAAGAAGCAAACAATGGGGAATTATTGCGAAGGAGGTTGCTTACATATTCAGCGCACGAGTGCTACCTGGATCCAGAACCTATCTGCATAGTCTCCAGTTTGAATAGGTTAGTTTGTCTTTTTGGAATTTCTTTAGTAGATAGTTTTTAGAACTTAGTCGAAAATAGCTGTATAGTATCCTGTAGTCGCTTAATGAGATAGCTGGCTGTGTGAGTAGTTTAGCTATGAGAACGTAAATATTTCTTTGGTGATTAATAAAATTAAGTTAGTTACCAAAAAAAAGCCTTACCCCTTACTGAGAGGGAAAAAAGCCTTAGCCTCAAAGCATTTTTCTAAACATTTGTTTGTTTGTTTTCCCAACATGTATCTACAAAACCCTTCAAATTCTTTTTTAAGCATTTTGATTCGGCAACCTGGTGAAATAACCTCGTTGCTCGAACAAAGTAAGCATCAAGTTGGTAATTTAAAAGTTTTTCGCCCTAATGCGAGTGGGAATTATGGCACTTGCATAACCTTCATTAGGCAAAATCCGATGTTACGTCACTTGTGGTTGTGGTGGTGGTGGAGGTGGGGAAGGTGGAGACACGTTGTCTTGTTGACCACAGCCTCGGCGATTTTGTAATGGAGCTTGAAGCATTTCATCAAGTTGCTCTTCTTCGCCATCCACCTCTCCCAATGACAAGTTTTCGAGTTCAGTGTTCGTCATTTGGAACTTATGATTTTCAACAAATTAGAATAACGAAAGTAAAAGAAGATATTCTAAGAAAAAAACTCAAGTATATAGCTAACACTGTAAAACTCCCCCGCAACGGCACCAAAAATTGATCACGTCTAATCCACACTCAAATAACAAGTCTGAAACATTAGTTTCAATTATAAAACCCAACGCGAGTCAGGGTCGAATTCCAAAGGGAGTTTAGATCGATGCTAAGGTAAATATGCAAGAAGAGAACGTGAAATAGCTAAATTATATTTTCAAACAATAGTGGATAACTATTATCTAAGTTAACATTTAAGAAATTAAGCTAAATAGTACCAATAGAGAATGAAATATTTTTGGTGTTTTAATCAATTAAGGAAAAAGCTTAGGGATGTAACATTCACCTAGTTGTAAATCTAATGGGTATATTAAAGTAATGCTTGTTTGGTAGATCAGGGTGTGTTATGACTCTCAATTCTCAAGTACCCACTCAATACCTGTAGGTCAAAGCGTGGTTATATCCAAATTGACTTTCTCAGGATCAAATGGGTAGCAATCCAAAAATTTGCTTACAAAAATACCCTTCGGGAGGTTCTGCAGTCGCACCGTACAATTTGGTGTGTGGCACGCACTTTCTTGTTTTGCTCTTTCATTGGGAGGGAATCTGTGGCTGCACAATTATGTCGCGGCCGCACTTCAACTTTTGTGGCCGCACATTGTGGCTGTGGACTATGTTTTAAAGAAGTTTCATACTTGATCTTGTTGCAACTTTTCTGTACTTCACAAGCTTGTCAGTGCGAACTACTTTTGCGGTCGCACAATTTGGTGTGTGGACCACGCTTCTACTAAATTCCTCTGAGGCTTCAAGGTTAAGTCTGCGGTCGCACTTGCATTTCTGCGGCCTGCATCTTTATCTGCGGCCATAAAATAAGTTCTGCGGACCGCACTTCCTTTTGCATTTGCTCCTCTTTGCCTTGTTGAGCTGGAACACTCCTTTTTTAGTTAGATTTCTCCATTGAGCTTAAATCCTCCAGCATGCCTGCAGTTCGCACTTCATTAGATTCGGAAATAAAAATCACTACTTTTGGAATAAAAACTAAAGCAAGAAGGTACTGATAAGTGGCTAAAATCTATACTTATCAAGCAGATATCCTAGGAATTGTATTTACCAAAAAAATCAATATTTGTAATAATGGTTTGGTGCTAGGCAATGACGATGGAATTCAGGAGGGCTTAATCTCTCATAATTATGACGTAACTATTTTGAAACAGTAAGTGTGTGCGTGTATATATATACACACACACACACATATATATATATATATATATACACACACACATAGTAACACGGACGGTATTTATATGGTTATTATACATTATTCAAATAAGAAAATAATGTTTGTAAGAATAAATTTTAGTTAATTTCAAAATCCTAAATATAAGAATTTAGTTCAAATAGGAAAAATTTAATAATTAAAATTTAGTTGATCTCAAGATACTAAATATTAGGTAAAACAACATTAACGAAGTATAGCTATTTTGCGACGGAAACTTTATGCCCAAAGACTCTCTTTTACGTGTGTTTTTGATAACTTGTGGTAGCCAATATTTAGTCTTAAGAATTTTCTAATTTTTAGTACTACTAATTAGACTTATGTTACATACTTCAATTGGAAAGATTCTATATAAGGTAAATATAATCAATTTTAAAGTCTTAAGTATTAGGACACTATAAATATTTCAAACAAAGAAAGATTGTCCTAAAATTTTGGAATATAACTTAAATTACAATTTCGTGCAATATGAAATCTATTTTAAATGGTAAAAAAAAGAAGAACGATATCTCGCTAAGGGCCTTTGTTCTTTTAGTATATTTCTATATCTATACTATATTAAAAGTACGAAAGTGTTTAGTGAAATGTCGTTCGACTTTTTTACCCTTTAAAAATAGGTTTCACATTGGACAAACTTAAAATTGTAATTTTCTAATTTTCCTAATACTTAGGACTTTATAATCTACTAAATTTTATTTATTAAATTCTTCCTTATTTGAACTATGTGGAAGTTCCTAATATTTAGGAATCTCAAATTGAGTAAGATTTTACATATGTAATTTTTTCCTTATTTAAATTGTGTAACTATAATGAAAGCGTTATTTCAAAGTTTGTCTTCTTTTTAATTCTTTGTAGACCGAACCACGTAAGAATATCATCAAACATGTCAAATTTCAATTTATTTTGTCGATTTTGTTTTTTAAAATATGTGAGTATTTTTAACTCTAACTTTCTCATGAGCACGAAGTGTTAAGGTGACTTAAATTATTTAATCGCTAAAGATAGATAACACGTATATCATATTATACATTAAACAACATTTTTCTATTTAATTATTTAATAACATTTATAACTTTAAAATTTACTACAAACATTTACCATAATATAAGCTCCTAAAATTTAGAAATTCAAAATCGAATGACATTTTAGCTTATATAAATCATTTTCTTATTTAAAAGAACATAATTTTTGGAACTTTGATATAAAAAGATATTTGAGGGAAAATTTAATATTAAGAGAAAAAAGATGCAATAGAAGATAAGTTTGGTCAAAGACCAAAAAATTGAATATGGAGAAATCATCTATTATTTAAAGTTTGATTTAGAGATAACTAACAAGCTCGAAGATCAATTAGAATTAGAGCTCTTTTGTAAACGACGATAACAATTCAGTAATCACAATTATAAAAAGGTGAATTTGAAAAGTTCTACATATTTATTGGACGAGAAAATAATTGAAAATATCTTATTAATTCTACTAATGTTAGATTTTAAATTAGTGAACTTTGAATTCAATTAGACTTATGTCCACTTAATTTTTTTTTTTTTTGATAAATCAATAATGGACTATATTCGTCGTATTCAAATTACTTATGGCATTCTTTTGAGACGCGAAGAAAGAAGCTGTAGGTTAATCAAAATCGAGGTAAATGTATGTGTTATTTGGATTTATTCATATCAATATCTTATTTTAGAGTTTTATCCTATTAGTTTTTGCATTATATGTTTGAGAATTTTACATGGCAAGACTTCTTCCTTTATCGACCTATAATATTAACATTATTCATTTTTAAAAACTTACACTCTATATTATACTTTATAATATAAGGCCCTTTAAACGATCGTAAATGGCTTGAAATATAACGATCTATGAGAGGACTCGACAAATTGGAGAAAGATCAAATCGCGCGAAAAAGAGGATCTTCAGACCCTTAATTTCATTTGGTTGAGGCAGAGTTTCAGCTTGCCTTCCACCCACGCAGAGCGCGTACACTAAAGCTAGTATAGTATAAATAGATAAACACCCCTTTACATTTGCATTATTCCTTAGGCAAAAGCTAACAGTACAGTCTTCTAATTTTTCTCTCTCAGGGGTCGTTTGGTAGGCCGTATTAAGCAAAATAATCCCCGCATAAAAATTTAATCCGTCCAATACCATGTTTGGTTGGTCAATTCAATTTACTCCTACCTAATACATGGATTAGTTATCCCTCATATGAGGGATTAACTAATACCAAGGAAAGGAAGGGATTACTAATCCTTGGATTAGCTATACATGGATAAGACTTAAAATTACTAAATCTAGACTTATACATTGCATAATTAATTTTTAATACAATGAACCAAACACTTGATAAAAAATAATCCCAGCACTACAATCCCTGCATTACTAATCCCTGCATTACTTGTGTTCGTACCAAACGACCCCTCAAGGTCCTATTATTATCTCACAAGTCGCAATCTTAATTATTTTAGTCTCTTAATGGTTTAATGATTGAAAAACATATTAAAATAATTTCCAAAAGTTACGGAGTCCATGTTAACCTGATATGAACTAAAATCAGAGCCAGAATCAGACCTCAAGAGGTGTCAAAATATAAATAATTATACATCAAAAAGTCAAGAGGAATCAACGTACAGTAAATATACATAAAATAAAAAAGACTATCTAGAAATATAATGTAATTTTCCAGCGAAGGGATGTCGCTTGACACCCTTTGGTTCAATGTGGCTCCGCCACTGGACCCATATATGTGTTAGAGGTAAGGTTTTGGATTGGACCCAAATTCAATTTACCTTTTCTAGCTACTATACACAAATTTTATGTACTAGTTAGATACATAATATATACATATGTTATATATGATACGTTTAATTTAAGAAGTGCGGCTATTTAGCTTAAGTCTTCTAAAAAGGAATAACTGGGTCCACACTAGTCCCTTTACAATGTGGAATAACTAGGCCCAATCCTGGCCCGAGGCCACTTCTTAATGGGCCAGTTAGATTGTGATCCGGCCCGTTAACATTTTACAGAAGAATCTAAAGAGTCATAGCTAGCCAATTTTTAAAAAGTTATACAACAATATTTTTGTGAATAAAAAGTCACAACTACTTCCAATAAAAGGTCAATAATTTCGTACAAAAAGAGAAGAAATATACATTTACATCGGGAGGAATGTACTTATTTGTGACATGATTCGCATGCTAAGTTTTTGATAATCGGATAAAATATGGTGTATCTGTTGCATTTATAAATCCATTTTTTTCAGTGAGTTATAGTCTCAGTGAGAATACTGGTTATTATTGATATATTGTACCACATTAATTTACTAATTATGTCTTTAAAGAACATTATTCCATGGATGTAATCATGTAGATAGATGGAACATAATGATAAATCACCCGTACCCTTTGCGTAATAACAAAAAGTAATTCGGTCTATAAAGCATTTCGCATTCACGTAAAATTCGGAAAAAGGTCGCACCTTCAAAAGGTGTGATAAAGATATTTACTCTAATGCAATAATTAGTGACTGCTAACCTATAAGTCAAACGAAAATAACTCCACGGTTGCTAGTAATACACCTATAGTAAAACATATATTCTTTCTGTTTCCGTTTCAAGGAGACGAAAGTGTCAAATTTAATGATATTACGTTGTTAATTTGGTTTTTGGAACCTTGTATTCAAGAACTCTTAGCCGTATAAGGAATCTTGTAGGTCAGCCTCTAGACAGCTGTTAACTTGGCACAAGCGACGGCTTGACCTTAATTTCTACCTAAAAAGCAATGGGAAACAGGAAAATGCCCAAAAATAACTGTCTTTTTGTACGTACAATAAAACAAATCGACAGATGGCAGAGCAAAGTCTGCATCTATATACGAGTACCCAGTATTTATGGAGTTAATTTCTTAAAAAGCCAGTTACCCTAAGAATTTCTTACTAAAATGTAGTAATTTTTATTATTTTTCTAATGACTCAACTTATATTTAATTATTCAAAAAATAAATATAATCCAAAAACCCATTGAAATAGGCATGCTAAATCAATTAAAAGGTGGATGTCCACGTCAGTAACCAGAACCAATATTTAAGGGCAAAATATAAAAATAACGTATATTTTTGTATATAATGCAAATATGTACAAAAATATATATTTGTTGGCTATTATTTTTTTTTAAAAAACATTTGATATTCCCTAACATTTACCCAAAATAATGACTCGAACTCATATTTTGCACGTTAACAGATAGAACATACTATATAAAACAATTTTAGGTTTAGTAAAAACCAGGCTTGGGTCTCTATTCGGAAATTTCTTTAACACTGTTAAGCGGTTAAATATGGCTTTGCTTGCTAATGTACAAAGTCAATTTAGCGTTTTAGTTGATTTTGCATATTTATTTGACTTTCTAGTAAGATTTCATGGGTCCCATCAAATTTATTTTCTAAGTAACCAATCATAAGTTCAATGATTCTAAAGTGATATAAATTAGTTTAGTGACATAACCATTTGAGAAATTAACTCAAGATTGTGTATCTAGATTGAGAGAAAAGAGAAAAGAAAATTGAAACAAGAGAGAAGGTTGAAACTTGAAAAAAAGACTTTTTGAAGATGAGATGAAAAATGATTTTTTGAAGTTGAAATTATGTCTCTACATGCATTTTACTTGAAAAGAAGTTGAAGTTTTTTAAGTAAAAAACTTTAAAAACTAGTCTAAATCACTTTTTGAAACTTGAAAAATTCATCTTCAAAAACTGCCCCAAGACTGATCACTTTTTATAACCAAACAATATTTTCAATCTTTTTTTAAAAAAAAAAAAAAGTGAAAAAACTTATGGCCAAATCCGATAGTTAGACCAGACGATCATGTCAGTGTTTATACAATTTTCAATTCCAGTCTTGCTCTTTTTATTTATTAATTTAAATATTCTCATCGACTCTAGCTACATGGTGAATACAAAAATAAAAAATTATATACAAAAGGAGAAGAAGAAGAAGAAGAAAAAAGCATTTAGAAATCAATAAGAATTCATGACACCAGCAATTTCTCTTTAAAGAGCTAGCGGTCTGTGCTGATCCCTCTTCATCTCATATTACGTAAAAGAATACAATGCTCTATCTCTAGAATAGAAATAGGAATAGGAATAGGAATACATAGCGCATGCATTGCATTTTGCGAGCTGTCTTTTATTTGTCACTTTCCTCCTCTTAAATTATGGTGTTCTCTTTTCCTCATTCTCTAGCAACCTGTTTTCGGCATTCCGTTGTCCTTTCCTTCCCTTCTCTCTCCCTCTCCCCCACTCTCCTCACGCCTCTTTTTTAGTTTAACTGTCTAATATTCGGAATTTACTGGTTCGACTAATTAAAATTCAAACAGTATAGACTCATTTAAAGAAAAATGACTTCCTATTAAAAGTTTTTGTTATTCCTAGAGCTTGAACCAAAGTTTTGATTAAACATGAAAAGGTTATTTCATCCATCACAATATAAATATATATACCTTCGGACCAAAGTAAGTATCGTTTAAAATTGTCATATATCGATTAAAACTTTAATTATAAGAGTTATTTGATCAAACTAAATTACCCGCTATTTAATCTAGTAAATGCAAATAAGCATGGAGAGGATTCTTAGAAATCGTATGTACTTAGTGGATCATTTTATTGAAGAAAGTAGATTTGAAACTAATAATTAATTATTAATAGATTTTTGGTTTTATAAAATGACAACTATTCTGGACCATACTAGTTTGGCTAATATGACATTCGTAATGGACGAGAAGGAGTACAAGTCTCTCTCCACTTCATTTTATATGATAGTGTTTGACTCTATAGAGTTTAAGAACGAAAGAAAAACTTTTGCTATATACTAAAAGTAAATTGTGAACTTATGATCTTAAACTTGTAATGTTATTTCAGTGATTGTTAAGTCTTCTCGTCAAAGATAAATTAAATGAGAAATTTAAAATAAAAGTAGTTAAAATATATCTTTTTAAAACAAACTAAAAAGAAAAAGAGTGTGGGATAAGAGGCTGAGTGTACGTATGATCTTCTTCTATATATATGGCTAGTTGGAGAGAAAAAAAGAGAGAGGAGAGTGAAGGGAAAGACTAAAGAGAAGGAAATGGCAAGGGATGTAAGGCAAGTGGTGGCTGGTTTACTAACAGGTTCTATGCTTATGATGCTTTGCAACATGGTTAAAAGAGATCATTTTGATCCACTTGTTGTGGTAAGAATTAAACCCTAGTTTGATTAATCTCTCCTTTGTGTTCTTCCCTTCCGTTTATTCTTAGAACTTCTCCATTTATACCAAGTATTACTTAGTGATTTTCTAACTATAAAGTTGAACTAGATCGATGATTAAAAGAAAGTCATTCAATCTTTCAATCTTCCAATCTTGAACCCTCTTTGGAAGTGAATTCAACTTTATACTTGCAAATGAGAATTTTTTGAACAATGTTTTTAGCAAGAAGCCTCTCTATCCCACAGGTAAGGGTAAGGTCTGTGTAAACACTACCTTCTCCATAGCCCACTTATAGGATTATATTGAATTGTTGTTGTTGTATGTTTTTAGCAAGAAAAATATAATTTAATTCGTAAAACTGGGGTTTTAAGTATGTTTTAATTAAATCCAACTGTAAATGAAATAACAAGAAGTGGGGAGACACAACGAGAAGAACAAGAATAGATTCATCATAAGAAGAAGAGGAAGGAGGAGGAGGAGACTATATGACCTTTTTTTTTTTTTTTTTTTTGTTTTGACTATATGACCTTTGCTTTTACAGCAGTGCCGGCTCGACCCCCAGGCGACTAAAGCGAAAGCTTTAGGCCCCCAAAAATAGAGACCCCAAAATTTGCTCCCTTTTTATATGTTTATAAATTATAACATATGTTTTATCTATAAATATAAAATAATTAATACTAATAGTTATGATTAATTATAAGAATTTTTCTTCAATCATTTACTGGTTTTCTGCCAACTTACACAATCATTAGTCACATAGTTACATATTTTATGTTATTTTTTAATAGATGTGCTTGATGTAATTTTGAATATAAGTGAACGACAAGTTTAAATCTGCAGCTTCTTTATACTTATTTTACTCTAATTTGAATCACTTTTGTTTACAACTTTAATTTTGTATAATTTTTTTCTTTTCAGGCTATTGTAGACACGTTTCCAGTAAATTAGCTCATGAAAAAACTCCAAATTAGAATATAAGTATTTAGCACATGATCGTTGCTTTGGAAGGCCGTGATCAAAATTATAATTAAAAAATCTTATTCAAGATCAACAAAGATTAAGTGGATTGGTTACATTATTAATTGGAAAAAAGTTTGCTCTATAAAAATTGATCATAAAAAAATAATTAGCAATTTTGCACCAGAAAAAGCTAAAAAATAAACTTCAAAAAGAAAAATATGAGAATTTCATTAAATACGTCTAAGGCCTCATATTAAGATTTGGCTTTAGGCCACCTACTTTGTTGAGCCGCCACTGTTTTACAATTAACCGTTAGAAATTGTGCATCAACTTATTTTGTGATGTTAGCATTGCCCTCCAAAAAAGTAAAGATGACTATGGTTGAGGCTCACATATAAGAAAAAGAAATAAAAAGGAGGAAAACAAAAGCTAGATTAATATTTTCCTTTTGCACTTGGGGTAAAATTTATAAGTCTTTATGAACATGATTTAGTACGTATTTTCAGAATCCAATCTTGCTCTTTGAGGTATATAGTCTCTCTCATTTCTGTCATTAAGATTAGATCTTTTTATTATTAGGTAACTCGACTAACTAAATTTGAAAATGATATAAATAGAAGAATTTTAGATTATTTTTAATTTGATATGGCACATGAAAAGTCCCAACACATGGTTCTATACTTGTGTTATATAGTAATATAGTTTAACGTACTAGACTAGACTTGTTTTAGAGTATATATAACGCTATCTTTCTTAAAGAAATACATGGTTTCCTGATCAGTTTAACATCGTGACTTTTTCTAATTCATGAAAACTCTCAACTTTATCTTTTCTTTTTCCTTTCAAAAGGCCAAAGTTTCTGAAGAATTGTAGGGACTCAAACAAAAGAAATCAAAAGAAATTGGGTAACTTCTTTCAAACGCTTAATTATGAAGAGGAAAGTACAAGAAGGGCAAAAAAGAATGAAAAAGGATATCAAGAATTATGTGCATTATATGTCATTGCACTTAATTAATTTAATATAATCCATTAATTTTGTTTTATTATTCCAAGCATCCGATAACTATAGGATAATTTACAAGAAAGGTGGCAGGATTCAAACTGCACCTTCATATATAGCATTAATTTAATTCATAGATTTATCTTGTATGTTGTGATAGCAGAAGTGATTTTTTCACACTAAGTGCAATAGTTATTTGTCTTATTTTTAGGTTATTAACTTCACATTATCTTTAAGATGAGCTGACGAAATATATAAAGTATATAGAAGTTAAATTTTACTGTATTCTTTTCGTATATTTAGATATAGTTTAATTTATATATACCTATGATGAAGATATTGTTACACTATCACATTATTCAAAATAAGAGGTAACCGTTTATAAAAAATAAAATTTATAATCTTGAGATAAGACAAATTACCTACTATAGAAAGTAAAGGTGACCTGATAGTGTAAAGATCATCGATGGATATTAATTAGTTAAACTCATTTAAATATTATTATGACAAGAGTTAATTGAGCTAGGTTTCGTTCTCTTTTTAATCCAAATGACTTTAATTAAGTTACTCCATAATTATTTCTTTTGTAGGAAAATCTGTCTGTCCAATATGATGTGATTAAAGTGTCGAAGCAAAGCCTTATTAAACTGTCAGACACAAATAGAGGATCACTTCTGATGGAAAACCATTCCCTAAAACCTTGCTGGAGGAAGCCACTGACAAGTAAGTTCACGTTACTTTGGCATCAAAAGATAAGGCGAAATTAATTTAAATATTCGTTTCACTCAAAATAATAGCAAGCCAATATATAATATATGTATAATTAGTATATAATTGACGTATATTAATTAGGCTCATCGAGTGATCAAATGTGTAACTTTCTCAGAAAAAAGCAAAATCAACAAAAGCAAGAAAGAAAAAGAAAAATAACCCTAAAATTAAACAAATAGAATATACCACATATGATGTTTACACTAAACTAATAATAACACGACATGTATCTTCTTTATACACTTTTATTATTTAAGCATGATTAGTTAATACATACATCAATGTATTACTTAACCATAGTTAAAATTTCACTGTTTGAATGAGTGAAAGTCATCCAAAATCACAGTTTTCTTTCAATTTTAACTTTTCTTTTTGTTCTTTGTGATTTTTCAGTAAATGAAGAGCAATCAAAAGGCTACATCTTCTTCACTCTTACAGAAAGCCCTGAAGATCATGTCACACAAGTAACTTTTAATTTCCTTTATTTTCAGTTCCTTTATACCGCTGTTTCTTTCCTTTTTTTTTTTTTTCAGTTTTAGACGTCAAATTGAAAAACTAATCACAAAGAACAAAAGTAAGGAAGAGCTTCTTCGAAAAAAATTTAAAAAGAAAAATAAGGGAGAAGGGGGATTTGTAGACCTGTCAAGTCAAAGGGAAGCCACGAGTCAACTTGCTGCCATTATTTTTCCTTTTCCTTCTTTCTTTTGGAAGCGAACTATTTTTATATGACTGTAGTCTTATCGGACAAAAAGTTTAAGAAAAAAATTGAAAATAAGATCTTAAATAACTCATAAATTTGTATGAGTATAATATTTTAAAACTTGGGGTAAAAAATATTATAATATTTATACCGCCTGTAAAAAATTATCATTAAAGGTAAAGCGAGAAGTTCAAAATAAATTTTTAAGAAAGTGTCCATCTTTTTGACAAATAAAAAAATTGTGTCACGTTTTTTCACTGGACGTATTTACTTCACGTTACTTACATCGTAAATAAAACATTTTACACCATTACTATAATTTGATTTACTACAGAACGTAATTTGCCTAACTTTTGAGTTTATTAATTTCACTATTAATTCAAGGTAAGTTATCTCGGACGAGTAATACGAATCAATAGTCATGAGCAGATGCTTTTTATTTTAATTTTTTTAATCATATTTTATAGGCCTATAATTGTATTTACATATCCAATATGCATCTCAGATTGCTGATGCAGTGGTTGTGGCAAGATACCTCGGAGCAACTCTAGTCCTTCCTGAAATAAGAGGAACCAAAACAGGAGACAAGAGGTAAATTAGTCGTCTATTTTCAGTTTTCTTGGATTATTATTTATATACATTTACTTATTTAGCAACTCAATAATATAACGAAAAGAAAAATAGGAAAAAAAAATATTTAATAAGGTAGATGTACAATATTGTAAATTGACCTTTTTTTTGTTGGTAATAAAATGAGTATGAAAATAGTACAAAATTGAATGGAAAATTCGTTTCAGAATAATGAAGACTTTCTTGAAGAATATTAGGCCCGTTTGGCCATAAAAGAAAATCACTTTTTTTCGAAATTTTCTTATTTTTTTCGGAATCAATGTTCGGCCATGAAAATTTCAAATTTCACTTGAAGTTGAATTTCGAAAATTTTCGAAATTTTGAAAAACTCCAAAAGCTGTTTTTCAAAATTTTTACTTCAAATCACTCAATTCAAAAACAGCTCCAAATTGTATTCATGTCTAAACACAACTCTAATTTTCAAATATTATTTTCACTTTAAAACAAAATTCACAATTTTTATGTTCAAATGCCCTCTTACTCAAAGTCTATAAGCTTGGTTAAAGTGCATATATGCATTTTTTTTTCCTTCGTGTCATAAGCATAACTTGAATTACATATTTAATGCCATTTTTCTGTTATCTATGGTTTATATTTGACTAATTTGACAAAAAATACTTGTAGGCAATTTGGAGATATTTATGACATAAAGAGATTCATGACAAGTTTAGATGGCATAGTTAAAGTTGTAAAAACACCAATGGAATCATCAAAAGTGAACATCACTAACATAAGGGTGCCAAGTATGGTGACCAAAGACTTTATTGCATCCAAAATTCAGCCAATATTCAAAGCCAAAAGAAACTTATTTCTTTCAACTGAATTCCAATCTTCAAATTTGGCAAAGGCCAAAGAGATTGATCAGAATATAAAGATGGACCCTTATGCATGCTTAGCAATATTTGGGAGTCTTGAGTTGCAACAAGAGTTAAATCGATTGGTTAGTACAATGGTTGGGACACTAAGAAGTTTGAGCTATAAAACAAATGGACAATTTGTTGCTGTGGATTTGAATGTTGAGGCTTTGGGAAGTATGTGCAAAGGAAATGTGATTAAAACTAAGCATTGTTATAATGCCAAAGAGATTGGTGAGTTTTTGAAGAAGATTGGTTTTCAAAGGCACACTACTATTTACTTGACTCAAAATGGATGGCATAGCAGTCTTGATGCTTTGAGAGAGATCTTCCCCAATACTTTTACCAAGGTAAATTTCTCTACCTATTTACATTGGCTATATATCAAGTATATAATAAACCTAAAAGGTTGGAGAATTTGTAATTTTTAGAAATGTTGATTTTCTTGTTTCTAAGTCCCCATTTGACCACCAAAAACTTACAGTCTAGCGGTACCAAAACTTACAGTCTAGTGGTACCTATGGTAGTTTCCTGCACAATAGGTGTGAGTTCAATTCTCATTGTCCTCTTCCCCCAATTTATTAGAGAAAAAGTTGAAAAAAGGTGACCATTTGTCCACCAAGGCTTACAGTATAGTGGTACCGATGAGATTCTCTTATACACTAGGTGTCGGTTCAATTCTCATTGTCCCCCTCCCCTATTCAATAGAAAAAAAAAAGTTGAAAACGTTGACCATTTGTTCACCAAGGCTTACAGTATAGTGGTACCGATGAGATTCTCGTATACAATAGGTGATGGTTCAATTTTCACTGTCCTCCTCCCCCTATTCAATAGAAGAAAAAAAGTTGAAAAAGTTGATCATTGTCTACCAATGCTTACAGTATAGTGGTACTGATGAGAGTCTCTTATACGATAGATGTCGATTCAGTTCTAACCGTTCCTTTTCCCCTTCCGGCCCCATACAATGTAATAGGAAAAAAGAACTTGCCAATTCGGTTTGAAGTATAACCTAATTATGAATATATAAGTGAATGAATATTTGAAGTTAAGCTAATGTAGTTACAATACATTAGTTTAATAATCAAAACTAGCAATCCCTTCATTTCTTGATTATTCAACAACTCTTCATGTTATGCAATTGCAACAGGATGCTATAATTCCAGCATATGAGAAGGCTAAATACCAGATAACCAAAAGTCCTGAATTCCAGAAAGTTGTCGACTTCCAAATATGTACACAAGCTGATGTTTTTGTACCAACAATTTCCAATCTGTTCTACACTAATATTGTGGCAAAGAGAATTGCCTCAGGAAAGACAGAGGTACTTGTTCCAGCACAAAAAGTTTCTACTTCATCTGCTGCAATGGATTATGTCTCTCCTTACATTTCCAAGAAATCACACTGGGCTTATTCATGCTTCTGTTGATCAGTCATATTATAAGTGTCAGAAAATTGTATCTGGTTTTGTTTAAGTCAACATGTGAGAGAATTGTAGATTAATTAGCCTAGTCCAATAGAAAAAATAAGATGTATGTTGTAGCTATGAGAAGTATGTTTAGCAATTGTAAATGTAGTAGTTTTGAATGTCTTGTTTACAAGTATTAATGACTCCTTGTGTTTGTTTTTCTACGTTTATACTTTAATTAGTTGATTCAGATTGTAGTTTCCACTTTTAAGCCAAGAAGTGCTGAATTTTTTGAAATGTTCTGAATAAACTGATAGAATCCCAAACCGGAGATGGATGGGTTCCTCAGACCTTTTATAGGGAAAATGACACTGTATAGCCGTTCTCAACATAATAATCAAAAAATAATGTATTATATATATATATATATATATATATATATATATATATATATATATATATCTACCGAATGTAAATAGATTCCGGAGGGAATTAAAAGTGAAAAAAGCCCCTCTTTATATGGTTTGGCTATCCTCACCATTTGAGCTAGCTTATTCATTTCATTTAACATAAATATTGAGGAATATGTCCTTTTAGCTGATTTCTTGAGAAGCTCTGCCAGCAAAGAGTCAATGGAGCTATTACTCGATAAGCAAGATGATTGCAAGGTTAATTTCACAAATGATCATTGAACTTTAGCCATTAGAATAATAAAGTCGTAAAATTATTTATTTTTCTTAAAATAATTCTCACATAGTTCAATTACTTTGTTAAGACAAAATAGTTCACGTTATAGGAATGTGTAATATCGTGAATTGTGACAATAGGAGCCAAGAAATTTAGAAATGTATCGATATGCGGCTTATAAAGAGTCCTTGGACTACAAAGTTGGACTATACCAATAGATGAAGTAATTCTAGCACGTAAATCAGCTGTTTCCTATAAAGAAGAAACTGCTCTGAGGTACCCTATGTTTGCCGTATATAATATACTTTAAAAAAAAAAAAAATCCTCCGTTATTTATATGGCAGTATATTTAGGAAGTCAACAGAACTTTTTTGCTTACAATTTTGATGGATAAATACTAATATCACGAAAAGAAGGGAATCTTACGGAAATGTATCAAAACAAGACACTATTTGTTAAGAACCCTCAATAACAATAGTCTAAGAAATGTGATTTGATTACTCATACATTAAAGAATCAATACAAGATAAGATAGTAAAAACGGGATAGAGGAAAGTGAAGATTACAAAAAGAATGAAAGGGGATGGTGACAGAGCCACAGAGAGAAACATACGAGGGAGAGAGAAACCAGAGAGGGGAAGTTTCTACAAAATTCAACCTATCGCACTATCATAGAATCGTGCTATTTAACTAACTGAACTCCATTTCGCATTTCACAGGGTAAGCCCATCAACCCGAGTCCTAAATGTAGCTTTCCAGCCCATGTGATGGTTTCTTCAATCCTTTTCTTTTGCTTAGTGGCTTTTCAAGCCCACTAGCGTCAATCCCAACTTGCCTGCTACTTTCATTTGGCCCAAGCCCAATATCATTCATGACAATACCCCATTCTCAATGAGAACCTTGTCCTCAAGGGTCAAGGGTGGAATTCCAGTCAATAGGAAGTTAAAATCAGAGCACGAGGTGACAGCCAGTTGCTGGATATGATGTACACGCTGCTGCAAAAATGAAGAACTAGATGACTCATCTAATCCTAGTTTAGCAAGAGCATATAAGTCTTCTTGGGCTAGAAATCTTTTTGACGCTAACACTACAATTTTCCCTTGAAGCAGTTGCATCATCAAAATAAACCTCCAGATGTCAACGCATTGAAAAAGTCAATAGCAATACCATCACACTCATACATGGGAAACAAATTAACAATATCCTGCTGAGAGTAAGAGCCACCAAAACCAACATCAACATTAAGAAACATGGAACCATTCCTTGAGTCTTGATCAGAAGCATAGGATACCTTATTAATTGACTGAAAAGCAGGCCAAAAAGATGTCCAACAATTCCCATAAAGTAATATCTCATCAGCTTTGCATAAGCTTGAGCTGCGACTTCCTGACAATTTATTGGTTTCCTGCACGAGTACTGCAACCTCATTTAACAGTGTTATCTGGAAGCCACCAAGAGCTATAGGTGAAGGATGAAATCCACACGTTTTAGTCCTTGACCACACAATCGTCTCAAAATCAAGCGTGTATAAGTCATGTAATGTTTTAGACTTTGATGATCCCTGAATGATCAGAAGCAATTTAACATCAAAAAGGATAGTCACATGGTGTAATCTTGGTGATGGACCTGTTCTCGTGCAATGAAGTGGCTTCCTTATAAAGGATTTAACAGCAAGCATATGTAGATCATTTAACTTGCCCCTCTTTGCATCTTCACCCCAAGGTATGAAGTAAGGAAACGTGAACCAGGATCATAAGGAAATTCTAATCCAATATCTACTCCGCTCCATTCACATGATGCTATAAATGAAGGGTCTTTGTCATCAATAACAATCCTTAGAAGAACATTTTTGCCCACACAGTTTGTTGTTACCCATTTGTATGCATCAACCGCATTTCGTAAGTCAAGTTTCAAGGGTTCAATCCAAGAATTCCTTAAGGTTGACATTATGAACTTATCGGGACCCAAGTCGCTCGAAGCAGAACAGAATATATAATTTCTAGCAACTCTAAGGAATATGGAAAGCAAACTAGAGCCAGGATCAAATGGAAACTCCAATCCAAATTGATCAAATGTAAATTGATGCAAGGATAAATTAAGTTTAGCATGATCAATACCACTTATGTAATCAACTATACCTCTGTCGAGACGTTGGTTGTGACTGCAAGCAGAAAGCACACAAGGCAGTGCTAGTTGATTATCAAACATGACAAAGTCACTGTAATCACACTTAACTGCAGAAATTGTATGAATCATTTCGTCAAACACCTGGGTTTCATGTTAGACTGAATGATTCTTCACTGAATCTTCCACTTTCATGTCAAGTTTCCTACTGGGTATTTCAGCGAATACCTGGCAGGCATAGCTTTTTAAATGTTCCTCCACATTATTTTTTGTTTCCACTATCTCAATAAGTACTTCGGAATCATCCGCAGTGCTGGAGCGTCCATTATCCAAATCAGAGTCAACCTCTGCTGCTGATATCTCCTCTGGTTCATACGTATTGTCCAAAGACACAACCACATCCGGATGCAGAAGCTTCGCGGATCGTCTTGGAAGAGGCAGACAACTTGTTCTCAATGTTGCCGAGAATTCTCAGCATATGATTGTTATTGTCCATCATCGCCATCATCAGACCATGGATGGCGTCGAGGTGATAATTGATAATAGTAGAAGAGTAGAGATCCATGGAGTTCGAGTCAATGAAAGCACCAATGTTAAGAAACCTCAATAACAATAGTTTAAGAAATTTGATTTGGTTACTGATACATTAAAGAACTCAATACGAGATAAGATAGTAAGAACGGGATAGAGGAAAGTGAAGATTACAGAAAGGAAGAAAGGGGACGGGGACAGAGCCACATAGAGGGTAAGAATCCATTGTCCTTTTAGAACCCCTTTCCCTAAAATAAGACTCCCAATATATATTTTTACTATTTTATGATTTGCGGTTATGGTTAACTCGGGTGTGGAAGGGTTTGGGTTGAAATTGAAACACTTAATTCCTTAATATTGGCTTTAGAAGATTAAGTTTAACTTCGGTCATCATTTCTAGCAAACGACCTCGGAATCATTTGACGGCCCCAATAGGTTCGTACAATGATTTTGGACTTGGGCGTATGTCCGGATAGGGTTGGATGACCCGGGAGCATTTCGGTGTCTAAAGTTGAAAGTTAGCTTATTGAAAGTTTAAAAGTTCTTTAAGTTTAGTTTGGAGTAGGTTTTGGTGTTATCGAGGTCCGTTTGGGATTCTGAGAGCGGGAATAATTTCGTATGGTGATTTAAGACTTGCACGCAAAATTTGGTGTCATTCCGAGTACTGTAATTACAATTTGGCGCGTTCGGAGCAAGTTGAAAACTTGAAGTTCATAATTTGATTCAATTTGATTTTGGGGCGTGATTCTTAGTTTTAATGTTGTTTTACGCATCTTGAGAGTTCGAGCAGTTCTGTAATATGTTTATAGACTTGTTGGTGACGAGGTCCCGGGTGGCTCGGGTGAGTTTCGGACCACTCGGGATTGAGTTCAAAATCTGCCATTTGCTGGTTCTAGTTTCCTTCTTCACATTCGCGAGGAAGGGGCCGCGTTCGCGAAGAAGGAAAATACCGGGGACTGAAATTTTGCTACGCGTTCGCGAAAGCCAGTCTGCGTTCGCGAGGGTCTAGGAGTTGTGGCCTTCGCGTTCGCGTGAAGTGGCCCGCGTTCGTGTAGAGGAGGGTAAAGCTGGGTGGCCGCCGTTATTCTTCGCGTAGGGTAGGCCATGCAAGCCTCCGCATTCGTGAGGCTCCTGTTGCATTCGTGATAGGCAATTTTCTGGGGCCTGGGCCGTTTTCCTTCGCGATCGCAAGGCCTTTTCGGCGATCGCGAAGAAGGCATACCTGGGAAGTATCTTGTTTTAAAAACGGGACTTAGGCTATTTTCTCTCATTTTTCATTCCCTTGGCCGATTTTGGAGCTTGTTGGAGAGAGGTTTTCACCTAGCTATTAAAGGTAAGTAATTTCTATCGAATATATATTAAATACATAGATTATGGGTAGATTTTAACATGTAAAATTATAAAAATTATGGGTTTAGTTAAAAAACATAGGTTTTGATAAAAATGGGATTTAACGACGAAAATGATTAAGGAATTGGGTAAAAATTATATATTTAGCTCGTGAGGTTATGGGTAATAATTATCTTTAAAAAATTTCCGGAATCCGGGCACGTGGGCCCGGGGGTGAATTTTAGGAATTTTCCAATTGGGATTGGGTAATTACTCTAATAGTTAGATTATGAACTTTTAAACATGTATTGATTAATTTATATAACATTTGACTAGTTTCAGATTGTTCGGCACCGAGTTGAGGCTTTAAAGTGAATTTGAGGCCGAAAAATAAGCTTTTGAGACGAGGTAAGTCTCTTGCCTAACCTTGTAAGAGGAAATTTACCACATAGGTGATTTAAATTACTATCTGATTCTAATTGTGGGGGCTACGTACACACGAGGTGACGAGAGTCCATGCGTAGCTACTAATTATGCTTATGTCCGGAAAGTTTAGGACCCAAATCATAAAATACTTGTAATGTTTGCATCCTACTTGTTAATTAAAGTGCCTGAATCAAATTGAAACTTGATAGAGGAATTGTAAAAGACCTAATTTCAATTACTTGAGTTTTAGCGGGTTACTTGACTGTTAATAAAAATTATGCTTCTTTGGGATGTTCATAAAGTATCATCTCTTCTTGTGGAGCGGGTCAAACGCCTTAGCAGTAGAATAAGATGCATCTATGGTTCGTGCCGCTCGACCCTCGGCAATGCACACATTATTCTGGATTGGGTCGTACGACCTCGGCATAAATCGTGTGTGAAAATACTCGGAGCCTATTTATATTTGATATTATTTTATTGCTTGAGCGATTATAATTATTTAATGACAGAAATTGACTTGGGATTTATTATTAGTGAAAGAATTATTATTCACTGCTTGGTATTGAGTTATATTTATTATTTACATAACCCATACTTATTTAGAACTCCTGTATTTTATTGTTAGCCCACAGTAAGTGTCGATGTCGACGTCTCGTACTACTTCTTCGAGGTTAGACTAGATACTTACTGGGTACAGGTTGTTTATGTACTCACGCTAAACTTCTATACTAATCGTGCAGGATCTGAGGTAGGTGTATCTGGCGATCATATCGGCGCGCATCCTCGTTACCCCGAGGCCTAGTGGTGAGCTGCTTCCTGAGCCGTTCTGCAGCACCTAGAGTCTCTCTTTTGCATCTATTTTCTGTCTACTTTTATTTTAGACAGTAGTTCGAGTTTTGTATATTCTACTAGTTGCTCATATACTTATGACACCAGGTCTTGGAACACATACTAGTACACTTTATGGTTTTGGAGTATTTATGTCACTGTATTTGCTCACTCATTAGCCTTCGTTTTACTTTATTAAATTTTTCTACTCTTCATTTTCTTAATAAATGGAATTCAACTACTTGGAAATTTTATTAAAAAGAGAAATTACATGATTAGTTCACCGTTAGCTTGCCTAGCGGCGATGCTGGGCGCCATCATAGCCTATTGGAGAAACTGGATCGTGACAACATGGTATTAGAGCGCTAGGTTCACGTAGGTCTCATAAGTTATGAGCATGCCTAGTAGAGTCTTTCGGATCGGTGCGAAGACGTCCATACTTATCTTCGAGAGGCTATTGGGTGTTAGGAAACTACTCTTTCTTCATCTCCTATCGTGCAGTTGATGTGGTGCTAAGTATCTTTCTCTTTTTCTCTCATAGATGGTGAGAACGCGCGCGACAGATGTACCCGATCATGGAGGGGCTGCTCTCCCTGTTGCTGGAGGCCGAGGCAGAGGCTGAGGGAGGGCTCCAGCTCGTGGTAGAGGACGGGGACGTCCCAGAGTTACCCTAGTTGTGCCACCAGTGGATCCAGTAGAGGATCCTTTTATTGAGGAGCAGAGCGAGGTGCTTGCAGCAGATCCAACCCTAGTGGATTTCATGTCCGCGTCGGGATTCCATGAGGTCATGGGCCGTATGCTGTAGTTCATGGTTCTATGACTCAGGTTGGTTTCTTTCCAGCAGACCTAGCCACATCTCAGGCGGGAGGGGGCACAGAACTCTACCGCTCAGGCTCTAGGGAATGCAGGTGCCGTATATCAGACCCCGGGCGCATTACCCGTGGGCGGAGCTCAGCCAGTTGTAGCAGCTATACCTGAGCCTAGACCAGCTACGACCGGCGATCCGCAGAAGCTGTTGGACAGATGGACCAGGCTACATCCTCCTGTCTTTGGGGGTGAGTGGCATGAGGATCCCCAGGATTTTATTGATCGGTGCAGGGACAGACTGCAAAACATGAGGATATTGGAGTCTCACGAGGTGAACTTTACCACGTTTCAGCTGGAGGGCAGGTCCTGTAGATGGTGGCAGTCCTATCTTCTCGGCAGACCAGTAGGTTCTCCTCCCATGACTTGGGACCAGTTCACACGCCTCTTCTTCGAAAATATATTCCACCCCTCTCAGAGGGAAGAGTTGCGATTTCAGTTCGAGTAGCTCCAGTAGGGCCAGATGTCGATGACCAACTATGAGGCGAGATTCTCTGAGTTGTCTCGCCATGCACTTATGATACTTCCTACTGATGCAGAGAGAGTGTGGAGGTTTGTTGCCGGTTTGCACTCTGGTATCCAGGCCACTAAGGCTCGAGAGGTTGAGATGGGGACTTCTTACGAGCTAGTTATGGAGATAGCTCAGAGGATCGAGTGTGCCGTCAGTGGAGCCGAGAGCAGGTGACGAGGGATAAGCAGTTTCAATATTCTGAAGAGTTCAGTGATGCCCCGAATGGGGGCATGGGTCAGTTTGTGAGGGGTCAGTCTAGCAGGCCCAGATATCCAGCACCGCCGCCTCCTCGGGGTGCTCCAGTGTGACCTTATTTTAGCGCCATTCCAGAGAGCTCCTACCGTCCACCAGCTATTTAGGGTTCCTCCAGTGGGCCTTTAGGCCATCAGGGTTAGACTTCAGGTCAGCAGTCCGCTGTACCGAGAGGTTGTTTCGAGTGCGAGGATCTTGTCCATGTGAGGAGGTTCCGCCCTAGGCTTCGGGGCAAGGCAGTGCAGCAGGGTCAGCAGCCTATGATTACAGCACCAACTGCCACACCAGTCATCCGGCCGCCTAGAGGCGGAGGGCAAGTAGGTAAGGGCTGTCCTAGAGGTGGAGGCTAGTCAGGTGGCGCTCTAGCTAGGTTCTATGCTTTTCCGGCCAAACCAGATACAGTGGCCTCAGATGCCGTGATAACAGGTATTATTTCTGTCTGCGGTAGGGATGCTTTAGTACTATTTGATCCAAGGTCTACATATTCATATGTTTCATCTCTGTTTGCTCATTTCCTGGGTGTTCCTCGTGAGTCCTTGGATACCTTTGTTTATGTGTCCACTCTAGTGGGCGATTTTGTTGTTGTGGACCGGGTCTATCGGTCTTGTATCATGACTTTCTGTGGTTATGAGACTAGAGCAAATCTTCTGTTGCTTGATATGACCGACTTTGAGATCATCTTGGGCATGGATTGGTTGTCCCCATATCACGCCATCCTTGATTGCCATGCCAAGACTGTTACCTTGGCGATGCCAGAGCTTCCTAGATTGGAGTGGAAAGGTTTGTCTGTCAATGCATCTAGTCGGGTTATCTCTTTTCTGAAGGCTCGACACATGATCTAGAAGGGTTGTTTGGCTTATCTAGCTACAGAGACTCCAGCGATTGATTCAGTGCCCGTAGTCTGAGAGTTCTTCGATGTGTTTCCTTCTAATCTTTCAAGCATGCCACCAGATCGTGATATCGATTTCTGTATTGATTTAGCTCCAGGTACCCAGCCTATCTCTATTCCACCATACCGCATGGCTCCGAAAGAGTTGAAGGAGTAGAAGGAACAGCTTGAGGAGTTGCTAGCCAAAGGGTTTGTCAGACCAAGTGTATCTCCTTGGGGTGCACCGGTGTTATTCGTGAAGAAGAAAGATGGGACTATGCGGATGTGCATTGATTACCGCCAGTTGAACAAAGTTACCAACAAGAACAAGTACCCGTTGCCGCGTATTGATGATTTATTTAGCCAGTTGCAGGGTGACAGGATATTCTCTAAGATAGACTTGAGATCGAGGTACCATCAGTTGAAGATTCGGGATTCGGATGTTCCGAAGATGGCTTTCCCGACTAGATATGGCCATTATGAGTTTCTAGTGATGTCCTTCGGTTTGATTAACGCCCTAGCGGCATTTATGGATTTGATGAACCGGGTGTTCAGGACATATATTGATTGGTTTGTCAATGTCTTCATTGGTGATACTTTTATCTACTCGCGTAGCATGGAGGAGCACGAGCAGCATTTGAGAATGGTGCTTCAGACCTTGCGGGAACAAAAGCTATATGCAAAGTTCTCCAAGAGCGAGTTTTGGTTAGACTCTGTAGCATTCTTGGGGCATGTTGTATTAGGCGAGGGTATTAAGATAGATCCTAAGAAGATCGAGGCAATTCAGAGCTGGCCTCGTCCTACCACGGCGACTGAGATCAGGACCTTCTTGGGGTTAGCAGGTTATTATAGCCGATTTGTGGAGGGCTTCTCATCTATTGCAGCACCTTTGACTAGATTGGCCCAGAAGGGTGCTCCGTTCCTATGGTCCGATGATTGTGAGGTGAGCTTTCAGAGCTCAAGACCACATTGACTTCAGCACTGGTGTTAGTGTTGCCTTCCGGTTCAGGGATGTATACTGTGTATTGCGGCGCTTCACGTGTTCGTTTGGGTTGTGTATTGATGCAGGAGGGGTGAGTTATTGCCTATGCTTCACGTCAGCTGAAGCCCCACGAGAAGAATTACCCCGTACATGATTTGGATTTTCCAGCAATGTTTCATGCTCTTAATATCTGGAGGCATTATCTTTATGGGGTGTCCTGTGAGGTTTACACCGATCATCGCAGCTTGCAGCATTTGTTAAGGCAGAGGGATCTCAATTTGAGGCAGCACATGTGGCTTGAGTGACTAAAGGATTATGATATTACCATCCTTTATCATCCGGGCAAGGCGAATGTAGTTGTGGATGCCTTGAGCGGAAAGGCGGAGGTTATGGGTAGTTTGGCATTCATTTCAGCAGAGGAGAGGGCTAGCTTTGGAAATTCAGTCCTTGGCTAACAGACTTGTGAGGTTGGATATTTTAGAGCCTAGCCAAGTTCTTGCATGCGTCGTCGCCCAGTCTTCACTAAGATCAAGGATCGTTAGTTTGACGATCCGCACTCAGTTCTTAGAGAGACGGTACTACAGAGTGGTGCCAAGCAAGTTAATATCGGTGAGGATGGTATTCTGCGACTCCAAGGTCGCCTATATGTCCCTAATGTTGATGGATTGAGGGGAAAGATTCTAGGGAGGCACACAGTTCTCAGTATTCTATTCATCCAGGTGCTACGAAGTGTATCGCAACCTGAGGCAGCACTATTGGTGCGGCGGATGAAGAAGGACATAGTTGAGTATGTATCAAGGTGCCTTAATTTCCAGTAGGTTAAGTACGAGCATCAGAGGCCAGGTGGCTTGCTCCAGTAGATGGTTATACCTGAGTGGAAATTGGGAGCGCATCACTATGTTTGGGTTGCCGCGGAACTTGAGGACGTTTGATGCAGTTTGGGTCATTGTTGACAGGTTGACCAAGTTGGCACACTTTATTCTGGTCGTGACCACGTATTTTTCAGAGAGATTGGCCCAGATTTACATTCAGGAGATTGTTCGGTTGCATGGTGTGCCTGTTTCCATCATATCAGATAGAGGTCCTCAATTTACTTCGCATTTCTGGAGAGCAGTACAGAGTGAGTTGGGGACCCGGGTAGATCTCAGCATAGCCTTTCATCCACAGACCAACGGCAATCAGAGTGGACGATTCAGATCTTGGAGGATATGCTTAGAGCGTGTGTGATTGACTTCGGAAGGCAGTAGGATCGATTCTTGCCTTTGGCCGAGTTTGCTTACAAGAACAACTATAAGTCCGGCATCGAGATGGCTCCATTTGAGGCTTTATATGGTCGGCGATGTTGTTCGCCCATTGGATGGTTTGAGCCCGGTGAGGCTAAGTTAAATTGTACTGATATGGTGAAGGATGCCTTGGAAAAGGTAAAGTTGATTTGGGAGCAACTTCGCACAGCACGGTCTAGACATAAGAGTTACGCGGATCAAAAGGTGCGTGATTTATCATTCATGGTAGGCGAGAAGGTTCTCTTGAAGGTCTCGCCAATGTAGGGAATCATGACGTTTCAGAAGAAGGGCTAGTTGAGCCCAAGGTTTATAGGTCCATTTGATGTGTCGAGACGAGTTGGGGAGATTGCGTATGAGCTTGCCTTGGCTCCCAGTCTATCATGAGTTCATCCAGTTTTCCACGTGTCTATGCTCCGGAAGTATCACGCCTATAGGTCGCATGTGTTAGACTACAACACGGTCTAGTTAGATGAGAGCCTGGTTATGAGGAGGAGCCAATTGCCATTGTTGATAGGCAAGTTCCCCAGTTGAGGTCCAAGAAGATTTCTGCGGTAAAAGTTCAGTGGAGGGGTCAACCAGTCGAGGAGGCGACTTAGGAGACCGAGGAGGACATGCAGAGTAGATATCCACACTTATTCGGCTCTCCAGGTATGATTCTAGACCCGAATCGAGGACGAATGTTTGTTTAAGAGGTGGAGAATGTAACGACCCAACCGGTCGTTTTGCTTTCTAAACCTCGTTCCCCGAAAATAGGACTCCCCGTATGTGCTTTTACTGTTTTATGACTCGTGGGGATGGTTAGTTCGTGTTTGGAAGGTTTCGGGTTGAAATCAAAACATTTAGTTCATTAATATTGGCTTTAGAATGTTAAGTTTGACTTGGGTCAACATTTCTAGCAAACGACCTCGGAATCGGGATTTCATGGTCCCAATAGGTTTGTAAGATGATTTTGGACTTAGGCGTGTATCCGGATCGAGTTTTGGATGACCCAGGTGCGTTTCGGTGTCTAAAGTTGAAAGTTGGCTTATTGAAGGTTTAAAAGTTCTTTAAATTTGGTTTGGAGTAGGTTTTGGTATTATCAAGGTCCGTTTGGGATTTCAAGTCCGAAAAGAGTTCCGTATGGTGATTTAAGACTTACATGCAAAATTTGGTGTCATTCCGAGTAGTCTAGGTATGATTCGGCGCGTTCGGAGCAAGTTGAAAACTTGAAGTTCATAATTTGATTTTGGGGCGCAATTCTTATTTTTGATGTTGTTTTACGCGTCTCGAGAGTTCGAGCAGGTCCGTAATATGTTTAAAGACTTGTTGGTGCAGTTGGATGGGGTCCCGGGTGGCTCGGGTGAGTTTCGGACCACCCGGGGTTGAGTTCAAAATCTGCCATCTGCTGGTTCTGGTTTCCTTCTTTGCGTTCGTGAGGGAGGGACAACGTTCGCGAAGAAGGAAAATATGGGGGGCTGAAATTTTGCTACGCGTTCGCAAAAGCCAGTCTGCATTCGCGAGGGTCTGGGACCTGTGGCCTTCCCGTTCGTGATGAAACCCACGCGTTCGCGCAGGGTAGGCCATGCAAGCCTCTGCATTCACGAGGTTCCTGTCGCGTTCGCGATAGGCAATTTTCTGGGCCTGGACTGTTTGCCTTCGCGTTCGCGAGGCCTCTTCAGCGATCGCGAATAAGGCATACCTGGGCAGTGTCTTGTTTTAAAAACGAGACTTAGGACATTTTCTCTCATTTTTCATTCCCTTTCCCGATTTTGGAGCTTTTTGAAGAGGGGTTTTCACCTAGCTATTGAAGGTAAGTAATCTCTATCTAGTGTAAGTTAAATACATATGTTATGGGTAGATTTTAACATGTAAAATTATGAAAATTATGAGTTTAGTTGAAAAACCAAGGTTTTGATAATAATGGAATTTAACCACGAAAATGATTAAGGAATTGGGTAAAAATTATATATTTGAGTTCGTGAGATTATGGGTAACAATTATCATTGAAAATTTTCGAAATCCGGGCACGTGGGCCCCGGGTTGCATTTTAGGAATCTTCCAATTGGGGTTGGGTAATTACTCTAATAGTTAGATTATGAACTTTTGAACATGTATTGATTAATTTATATAACATTAGACTAGTTTCGGATTGTTCGGCACCGAGTTAAGGCTTTAGAGTGAATTTGAGGCCGAAAAGTGAGCTTTTGAGACGAGGTAAATCAACTGTTTCCTAGAAAGAAGAAACTGTTTTGAGGTAGCCTATGTTTGCCGTAAATAATATACGTAAAAAAAAATCCTCCGTTATTTATATGGCGGTATATTTAGGAAGTCAATAGAACTTCTTTGCTTACAATTTTGATGGATAAATACTAATATCACAAAAAGAAGGGAATCTTACGGAAAGGTATCAAAACAAGACACTATTTGTTAAGAACCCTCAATAATAATAGTCTAAGAAATGTGAGTTGATTATTGATACATTAAAGAACTCAATACAAGTTAAGATAGTAAGAACAGAATAGAGGAAAGTGAAGATTACAGAAAGGATGAAAGGGGATGGGGACAGAGCCACAGAGAGAAACATACGAGGGAGCGAGAAACCAGAGAGGGGAAGTTTCTACAAAATTCAACCTATCGCACTATCATAGAATCGTGTTATTTAACTAACCGAACTCCATTTCGCATTTCACAGGCTAAGCCCATCAACCCGGGTCCCAAATGTAACTTTCCAGTCTATGTGATAGTTTCTTTAATCCTTTTCTTTTGCTTAGTCGCTTTTCAAGCCCACTAACATCAATCCCAACTTGCCTGCTACTTTCATTTGGCCCAAGCCCAATATCATTCATGACACTATTTATTAATAACTAGCCATTTTATTCATGGTATTAAATAGCCAAAAAAATTACAGTTTTAGACAACATTCAAAAAACGTTGGCAAAAAAAGATTTTTTAATGGGTATTACTGTGATCCGTTAAAAACACATAGATGGTTTGAAGGCAAGTAGACTAGTTCGAAGTCAAAATTCATTACCTATGATATAAAATATTTTATAAATTAGGCATAAAGAATTTTTTCTAATAGGTGTGGTTGGAATTCGTTTGAAAACATACAGATGACACGATATACAAAATTTGAGCAAGATTGGAGGCGATCTGGACTTGTTTTGGTATCAAATTTTATGGTCAAAATCGAGTTTAAAAAATACTTCTGCCACACATATATCACGCATGTATCTTATACAGGTACACATGGATATACATATGATATACATTTAATACATATATTATACTTATGTGATAAACAAATGCTAAACAATGTGATTCACATATCATCTTTGTCTATGTTCATCTTCTACTTCGAATTTTCAATTCAAATCACCTCAAAACTCTACAAAATCATCCCAAAAGTAAGATTCAAACCCTATAAGATGTACCCAATCTATTCCAATAACATCCACTCAAAAAAAAAAAATCAAAAATTTGACCCTTTTTTGGTTACAAATAGCTAACTGGCTAATATTGACAGTATTTGTCTAATGTTAGTAGTATTTTATAAATTGGCTAATTTTTGTACTATTTGCTTATGGGCGGATATAACTAGTAATTTCCCGAAAAAGAAACACCGAAAATGAATTTTGGACCAATCTAAAAAAAATGGGGTCAATTTACATACACTCAATTTGTGGCTACTATTGAAGTCGTACCTGCAATGCACAATAATGTAAACGTTTACCCACTTTTCTCATACGAGTTTGAAGTGGTAAAAATTCGTGTATGGGGTTTGAACTTCAGACCTTTTTTGCTTAACATTGGCCTTGTCGAAGCCAAACTTCATATATTTTCTCCAGAAGTTTGGCCTAATTTGCCAAGGCAATCAGGTCTGAAGTTCTTCAATTAGTACCGCAAACTTCAGATAAATTAGTCTCATAGTTGATTAATGCACCAAAACTCAGATTCTTCCAATTGCTCCTCTATACCTGGATGGATAGCAAATCGAATTTGGCTACACAGTTGTGCAAATCATCCGTTTTTTCCTAAAGGGTAGGAAAGGACTTTTTTTTTTTTGAAAACAGTACAAATATGAACAGAAGAGTTGCAAGCTTTTTTCAATTCGGGAATCTTACATAATGTCCCATATAAGTTCCAATTTACCAACCTCTAGCCATTAATCATACTTACTAAAACTAGCCAAATACATATAAAAATTAAAAACCCAAATAAATACGGTTCTTTCTGTCCATGAATCACACACAAAGACCTCCTTCTATATTTTTAAGCGTGATCAACAACATTAGATGCAAGACGGAAAGAAAATTTCATGGATGATGTATGTATGTATGTATATATGTATGTATGTATGTATATATATATATATATATATATATATATATATATATATATATATGTATGTATATATGTATGTATGTATGTATGTATGTACGTATGTATGTATGTAAGATTCCAAAAAATCTAAGCAAAAAAGGACCTCTTTCAATGGGTATCGAAATTAATTAAAAACATATAGATGAGTCAATATACAAATTTTGAGGAAGATTGGAGGTGATTTGGACTGATTTGGTATCAAAATTTGTAGTTAAAATCGAGTTCAAAAAATTCTTCTGCGATACATGTATCAAACATGTATCACACACACATGTATACATGGATATACATGTGATACACAAAATGATACACATCAATTTTTTTCATGTTTCATCTTCTACTTCGAATTTTCAATTCAAACCACCTCAAAACTTTGACAAATCATCCGAAAACTGAGATTTAAACTCCTTAAGATGTAACTAATCTATTCTAATTACACCCACTCAAAAGAAAGCAAAAATTTAACTGTTTTTGGGTGCAAATAGCTAATTGGATATTATTGATAATATTTAATGAATTGGTCAATTTTTGTAATAAGCTACTTATAAATGGACATAGCTGGTAATTTTTCTTTTCAAATTGCATGGACATACGCGCCAACCTCAATGGCTCAAACCTTTTAACTAGTCAAATTTGAAAAATGAACTTTTAGACAAGGGCGGCTTTAGGGTAAGGCAAGTGAATCTCTTGCCTTAGGCCCCCAAATATTTAAGGCACAAAAAACATAAAGTATTACTATATCGTTATATAATTTATGTTATTTATATTTATACAATTATTGATAAAATATTTTAATTTTTTTTTTTTAATTTAGTAGAAATAGGATTGAATGAGTTTAATATAATAAAACTTTTCTCTCACTAAATTTAATGATGTATTAACCTTCTCATCAATTCTATTTTTCTTTCTTTACGTATAATCTTTTTTCATATTTTTCACTATTTTACTTTCTAAGTTCAACTCAGATTCTCTAGATTAGCTATTCTTTTTTGTCATATTTGATTGATCCACACATAAAAAAAAAGTTCTTTGTGTCTCATTTTTATTAACTAAGAAATCCCCGAGACAAGTATCATAAGGTTCAAAACATGATGGATAATAGGTTCAACCCTTTTGTCACGACCCAAAATCCACTGTAGGTCGTGATGGAGCCTAACGCCGCATTAGACAAGCCAATGGTGATTTACCAAATTAATTACTCATTTTATGATTTTTGAAATTCGAATTTTTCCTTAATTGAACGGTATAAAATAGAATTTATAAAATAAATAAAAATATTTACACGAACCACAACAATGAATAACCCGAAGGAAACCCCAAAATCCGGTGTCACAAGTGCATGAGCATCAACTAGGAAATATAATAAAATACACATCTGTTTGGAATACAAGTTAAACAGGAAAATATAAATAACTCTGATGGAGACTCTGTAGGCTGTGGATCGTAACATGAAATGCAGCTCACGGTAAAGTCCCCGAAATGGCCTCGCCTCTACGCCCGAAGACCACCGGACATATATGTACCTGCACAAAAGTGCAACAAGTGTAGTATGAGTACGTAAATCAATGCGTACCCAGTAAGTATCTAGCCCAACCCTAGAGAAGCAGTGATGAGGGGTCGATATAACACTTACTAGTGGTCTAATACGATAGATACAGTAGAAGTAAACAGGTGTGGATCAGAGAAAATAAATGAGGTAACAAGTATAATACGTGGTATAATCCTCTTCTCAGCGATAATTCAAACTCTCATATAGTAGCTACCTCCTCAATCGGAGTATATATATATATATATATATATATATATATAATGGACCTTACTAGATAGGTCGTCACAGTTCAATCAGGAAAAGCTCACAGATATGTTGGCTTCTTGCCAATTATTACGCACGATTTCATAAGAGTATTTTATAGAAATGCCGAGGTGTACGACTCGATCCATCATATCATTCCCAAACCATAGATATATCTATTTTATTACCGAGGCGAACGGCCCGCTCCCATGAGAGTGTGATACATAGTCCTGCCGAGGTGTACGGCCCGATACATCATATTGTGCACACTGCCGAGAGTCGAACGGCACGAACCATAGATGTATCTATCATGCTGAGGCGAACAGCCCGATCCCATTAGAATACAAAGCTTTGATGGGTCTTTGACCCCACTCACGAGTAGGCGTGTGAGTTATGTACAATAAGGGAAACCTACCAGTGAAACGCAATACGCGGAAGAATTTCGTAAGAGGAGTACAACATTTCGCGGCTAATCATGAAGCCCGTCGAGTCTCTACCATATCGAGTCTACCACTCTACTCAAGTCTAGTCTCTAGTTGTAACATAAAATAAAGAAATTTAATAGGCAAGAGACAACTCAAATAGTACAATTATTGCATGGCGGGGAACCTAAGTCTACCCGGATATAGAATGAATCTAGCTATGTACAGACTCTCATCACCTCGTGCGTACACAGCACCCGCAACAAGTAGAACATAATAAATACATCACCTAGGGGTAGTTTCCCCCTCACAGGGTTAGATAGGAGACTTACCTCGTCGGACATTCCAAATCCGGCTCCAACGCCTCTCAAACACCTCAAATCAATGCCCGTCTCTTCAAAACTAGTAAAACAACGTGCAAACCAATTAAAATATACTCTAATACCCATAATTAATCAATTTAAACAATTTCCAACTCCGCTCGAAAAGACGATAAAATCAACCCTCGGGCCCACGTGCCCGGATTGCGAAAATTTTCGAAGATAAACTTTTCCCATAATACCATGAACTCAAATATATGATTTATTCCCAATTCCACAACTAATTTCGTGGCAAAAATCCAAAAATACCAAATTCTAGGTTTTCTTCAAAATCCCACAATTTCTACTAATTTCCATGTTCAAATCCATATATAACCATGTATTTAACTCACAATGTGCGGGAAACACTAACCTTGACATAGATGATGAAATCCCCTTGAAGCTCTCCAAAATCGCCCAAACCAAGAGAGAAATGAGCGAAATCCCGATTTAAAACAATCTGCCTAGGCCAGTCCTTCATCGCGATCGCGGAAGCTCCTTCGCGATTGCAAAGGCTAAATAAATAGCTGTCGTGCCCCGTTTTCTCACGAAAGCGGGTTTTGACACATGACAACTCTTTTAAATGAGGGCGTTAAAAGAGAAGCCACCTAACGATTTTGAGGTGCGTTAGGGCACCTATTTGCAAGTAACTCTGTTTGACTAGTCCGTGTCACCAAAGATCGGGTAAGGGCTCAAATTACCTTAAAGAGAAGGTGTCAGGCACTCTTCGAGGTCCACAACTGTGGGTCCCGGCCGAACTTTAAACTATGTGAATTATGTGATTAAACTACGCGAGCATATAAGTAAGGAAAGATATGAAAGTTGAAAGTCCTATTATGACATAAACCAGGGTAAGGAAAAATATCATTAAACTATATGAATAATTGATACAAGTTTTAAAGATCATGAAGACTGAAACTGCGTAGTGACTAAATCCTTTAGCAAACATATAAGGGAAAAGGGGGGATCCTAAGTTTTTATTAGCCTAAAGGATCACCCCGTACAGCATAAATAATACTTCGCAACTCCCTTTAGTTAGGAGTTGCTCATATTATTTAGCGGGCACAGACTATCATCTCTTGCTACCCGATTACTATGTTAAAGTTATTTACTTAAAGGAGTTCTAATCTATTTCAAAGTACGTACCCTATGCGTGCACCACCCGTCTAATGCTTATGGTCCAGGAGGCTTTGGACCTACTACTTGGTAGTTCTAGACTCAACTCAGGTGCTCAAAATGATAAGACTAGGCGACAATCAAAAAATAGATAGGTCTGCATATAATTGCAATAAAAGGCTCAAGTAACCTCCACACATAAATAGGAAAGCACGCAGACTGATTTGTAGTTAGGCAGTAGACGATATTAAGACGTGTTGGAATTGTTAAGTCCTGTAGGCATGATTATATGTGATTTTGGATCCCAGTATAATACAGGTTGTGCTGCAGACAACGTATGGGCAGATTTGAGTGTTGCAATTCCTATAGGCATGATATCTAATCGTTTTGCGTAAATAGGCAGTGAAAACAATCTCATAATTCTGAATTACTAATGCTGATTTTATAGATAGGCATGTTAGGCGAGTGACACTGTCCTATAGGCATGATTTCTAAATTATTCGAGCAATGGGTAGTGAAAGCTATTAAAACTCGGAATTACCAGCGTTTGATTCTATAGACATGCTTTCTAGGCGAATTACAGTATCCTATAGGCAAGATTTCTAATAGGCGGTATTTGAACTCGCTTTTATCATCCTCATTCCTATAGGCATGCTATCTAGGCGGCAGTTTAATAAAACAACAGAAACAGTCGATTAATTAATTAGTTAAGACCCTATAATCATGGTATCTAAATGAGTATTAACAAAGGTATGTATTATTACGATCCTATAGGCATGCTATCTAATAATCATACAGAAGTAGACATGAGAACAGGTAAAATATTTAGAAAAATAGTCATGCTTTGAATAATGTCATGTATTAGGCAAGTTGAGTGAAGTGTGTGATTTCCTATAGACATGATTTCTACTAGCGTGCAGAAGCAGAGCAAGTTAACAAGATAACAAATAAAGAAAGAGGACCATATAAGCGTGTTCTCTACCCTTTAGGCAAAAACAAAGTACACCCATTCCCCAATTTCACTAATACCCCAATTATTCATTATTACAAGTTACAAGACCAAAAATGGAATAATACAAACTCAAAGATGACAAAAATACATGTTGAAACAAGTACAAGCCCCCATCAAATAGTACAGGCCCGCTATAAAATAACCTAGTGAATTCTAGGCCTTCAGCAGCCTCACCAACCATCAGACCCAAATCCCCGTCTTATAAGGATAATATAATCTTCCTGAATCCAATGCCCAAGTCCAACAACACATATGGCCCAACACTAGGCCAAACGAATGACTTACTCAGCCAAATGGATGCCAAACTTAACCATATAGAGGTGAAAAACCACTCATGGAATTAATTAATTAACTCCTAAAACTATAATTAATCAACAGTTCTAGCCAAAGCACATAGACAAGATCACAGAAATACTGACAAGTTTCCAAAGAAGGTTCATGGTTGTATTCTCAGAAACAAAGCTAAAGGATCACAAGATAGTGAACTATTCCAAAGAGTTTTCAAAAGTAAAATGATTTAGGATTAGCCTAAAAGAACTTTAGATACGAGATTTAAACATGAAATCTAATAGAGTCATAGACAACAACAAGTAGAGCATAGCCTCCACATGAAAGTTTTAACATGAACGCCTAGTTAAAACAATATAACAGAACAAGTTCATGATCGAGCAGTCACTTAGTTGAGAATGAGAAAATTTTAACATGCTGAGTATCAGTTACAATAACAGAAAGATTTTTTGTGAATAAAAACATGTCAACTTCACATCAATAGGACAGAAAAGCATTAAACCTTGTACTAGTTGGCCACATATAGGAAAAAATATTGGTTATGAGGTTTACTCTAAAGGTCTTAACTAATAATGAAGAACACATAATTGAGCAAGTCAAACAAAAGCACACAATAGGGTTACATATAGCATGGGAGTAGGTCGTAGCTAACAGTAGAACTCCGGAAAGATAAAGTTGGGTATGGATGTCTCAACAGGAATTAAAAGACATTCTGGCATGAGTTGATTTTCATAATAGTATAGAACACGGTAAGAAACCAAACTTAGAATAAGAAACAGGTATAAGTAACCAACTACACCTAGACATAATGATTAGAAATTGTTCAGGTTGGACACACATAATGGGCATTCATTCAGGCTAGCATATTAGGCTAAGTATTCAGATAGCGTTGTCATATGACTTGTAGAGAAATAGCTATTATGCATACATGACTCAACATGAAAAGAGCAATTTTGAGCAGGAAACATAGTTTCCTAAGGGTTTTAGTACGAAGTTCAACAACCATCACTCAGGTTTCAATTACGAATCAGGCAGGCATCATAGATAAACTTAACTATCTATATATGAGTTAAGATCATGACTTGCATAGAGTTGAAGCTAGTGGAACTACAGAGTAGTACCAAAACAAATAGGATTGTATATGAAAGGGCATAACATTGAAATTGACTTAGGGAAATCCAAATAGCATTAATGCACATAACACAAACACGAACAACAAGAAGTAGAAGTGCGAGAGTATAGGGCACTAACCAGTTGAAGACAAACTAAACAAAGGATGAAGAACTTAAAAATCTCAGGAATAGCTGTGATTGTTGAAGACCAGTAAAACTCTCAACTTCCCAGTGCTTCAGAGTTCACAGGAGCCTTGAAATGGACTCCGAGCAGTGCTTGCACTGGAGGAAGGTGAACAATATCGGTGGCCTTGGCTTTTACCCGGTCAAGAACTCAACTTCAAAATAGTATAGAATAAGTGAGAGTGAAAGAATAGTTCCTAAGGTGATTAAAGTCCTGCCAAAGAGGAAATTGGGGAAGGGTTTATATAATAGCAAAATTAAACACACAAACAAGAAGAAACAGTCAATTAAACATAAAAAAGGAAAAAATAGCATGCAAAATCAATTAGAATCAATTTAAGGAGAATCAGGCAAACCCTAGTTTGAAACGAAGAACAAAAATAATAAAACATCTCTCTGAATCGGACCCATAGGGCTGGTAGTAAATGTATCAGGTTAGAAACATGAAGATAATACAGAATCGGAGGTCAACAAACACCAATGATTCAATTTCCATAAATAATCTAGTACCAAATACTTGTAACGTTTAAGAGATGGTAAGCGTCTCCGTGTGTGCAAGTAAGGAAAGGAATCATGGAAGATTTCCATGTGATTATCGGATTGGGACTGGGACTGGGATTTGAGTGGGGTGGCTAGGGTTTGCAGAAGAGAGGAGAAGATTTGAGAGAGTATAGAGGCGGCTGGTTTGAGAAGAGTGGTCTTTAGGGTTTCAGGGATATAATTAAAACGGGTGGGTGATCTTAGGCCGTTGATCTTGAGAGATCTACTGCCAGGATTAAGGAATAGGCGGGTCGAGTCATTAAATAGGCCGCGACTGGGTCAGTTTCAGGGGTCATTTGGATTGGGCTTTAGGGATTATTGGGCTAAGGTATGGGTACTTGGGCCATTAAATTGGTCCGGAATTGGCTCCAAATTTGGGCTACAGATTGAATACGCAAATTTATTTTAATAAAAATAATTAATAAATAATAAAATATTACTTAAGCAATAAAATAATTGGAAATAATAAATTAACATTATAAAAATTATAAAAATTCTATTTTAGTATGAAATGTAATAAATATAATTATGTATAGAATATGAGCTATTATCGCGAAATTATGTAAAATATATTTAAAATACAAATATAATTATATATGAAAAAGTAATATATTATGAAGCATATATATGTATACAAATAATAAATTTGGATGATTAAGTCATCATAAAATAATTTAAAGGGATAATCAATTTAAATGTAAGGAAATCAATTTTAAAGCTCTAAAAATTATGAAACATTATAGAAAATACTTGTATAACCCTTGTAAATTAAGCAATGATGCAAAATGACATTTTGAAAGAATATATACTTATTTGAAAAATATGACGACAAAATTAGGTATCAAATAGCTACCCCTCTTTACCCGGGAATGATGAAAGAGTTGCCGGGTAAAGAAAATGATAATCAATTTTGTCCGAATTGAGTGAAGAATGATGTATTTTTTTAAAAATGAGGTCCAAACCCTGGTTCTTGAGATGCCTACATATCCCTGGTACTACGGGAATCAGGCCGTGTGTAGTTCTGGATCCAACGATGAACGAAACTGATGGAGTTATTATAAGAGGGTGGTGTTGCAGGTAACAAATAATTTTAGGTGGAGCTACGGGTGCAATTTTGAGTGTTATGGATATATAGGGCAAGTATTTGAGCGGTTATAGGTCAAAAGGGCAATCAATTAATGGACATCAGTTACGTTTGAGATGGTCAGGGATATGAACATTATGAATGGAAACCGGAGCGAAACTTGCTCCTGTTTGTAGAACGGTTACCTTCCGAGTTACCTGCAAAAGCTTAAAACACGATGCACGCGAATATATAGAGGTTATTGTGAAGATTTAAACATGATGCACATTCCTTTCGGACCATGAAGGTTGTCTTTGGACGATGAGGATGATGTACTAAGACCATGACGCCCTGGGCCATGAAACATATGATAAGGGATTCGCTGGCCATGAAATGGTGTCCTTGGGCTAAGAGGATGATGCCTCTGGACTATGGCGCCTTTGAATAATGATGTGTAGTTTTGAGAGATCCTTAGTCCATGGAATGGTGTCTTCATGCTATGAGGATGGTGCCTTCGAACTATGACGCCTTCGGATAATATGGTGATGTTTCAGCCTATGAAGTGCAAAGATGCGGCGATATCACTCGTTTGATGGAGAAAACAAGGTGATTCTTAGTCACATGTGAGGACGAGACAACACAAGGCTTAGTCTTGTACGAGATGAGGGCAATGCTTGGCCCTATGCGAAGAAGGGAAACAGTGCTTAGTCTTATGCAGTGTAGCGGAGATAGATAGCGATCTTGGCGGTGTGTATGTATTTGCAGGTGTTCCTGTTATGTTCATTATGCTTGCATCTAAAGAAAAAGTTGTGAGTTATGTGGGGGGGAAGGTTGATTCGTGCTCTCGATTCGTTGCTTCACTTTTGCTTTTGTCTGGAGGCCTGCTTGAGTCACCCCGGGTAACGTCTAGATGCTGTAGAAACAAAATTTCGAAAAACATGCATTTGATAAATTATTTATGAAAATTTAGTTGTTTGAAATATGCGATAATGTACGAGATCAAATAATTTTGATGAACTGGTGACTGTGATGCATTTTTAGACGTTGCAACCTCCTTGCTTCAGAATTTTGAGGATCCTCCTCAGAATTCTGCACCAGTTTAAACGCGTACTTCTGGCAACACATTCCTTGGCGGTTCCAAACGTGATAAGATCGGGCAATCTCGAGACCTTGCCCCAATTTCTGACCATAGAGAAAATGAAGATTTTATTATGATGTGACCGAATCCACAGGGCTGCCCACTTATCCCCTCTTAAACGAGAATCAGGTCAAGCGTAGTTCAGTTACATCAAATAGAAAGTGCAAACATAATCTTAAACATAGTATCTCTTGACTGCGTCCGAATTGATAGGTTTTGGCCAAATCTCTCCATCCATCTCTGCGAGTATAAGTGCTCCTCATGTCAATACCCGGTGAACCATGTAAGGTCCTTGCCAGTTGGGTGAGAATTTCCCCTTTGCGTGAATTGCCTCGACCAGACCTTTTTGTTGAAAGCTCTTGCCATTCTATTCTGTAGAGTTGACCGTGACATATCGTGTTAATTCTTTTTTCTATCAATGAGAGCTAGTTGTTCATACCGGCTTCGTACCCATTCTGCATCGCGGAGCTCAGTTTCTTGTATGATTCTTAAAGAAAGGATTTCCACTTCGGTGGGAATAACGGCTTCAGTACCATAAACCAGTAGATAGGGAGTTGCCTCAGCTGATGTACGAACTGTGGTACGATACCCGAGTAAAGCAAATGGTAGCTTCTCGTGCCATTGTTTTTAATTGTCTTCCGTTTTCCTTAATATCTTCTTGATGTTCTGAAACCACGAATTTCTGTTAGTCTCTTATTCAACATGAGCACAATAAGCTGGCTGCTTATGAATTCCTATTGGGATAGGATCGATGAAATTCTTGTCTGGGTGTTGTATCATGGAAGACAAAGTGGCTAGTACATCTGTAAACTCATTCTGAATCCTTGGAACATGTTTGAACTCCATCTTTGTGAACCTCTTGATCAGCTCTTGTATACAGTGCAAATATGGCAATATTTTAGTGTTCTTCGCATACCATTCTCGTAGAACCTGGTGCACTAAAAGATCCGAATTTCCGATTACCAGCAGCTCCTGAATGTTCATGTCAATAGCCAACCTGAGCCCTAGGATGCAGGCCTCAAATTCCGCCATGTTGTTGGTGCATGGAAACCTATGTTTTGTGGATACCGAATAGTGTTGACCGGTTTCAGATACTAAGACAGCTCTAATACCTACTTCTTTAACTATCGTATGCCTCGATAATATCTTCTCCTACAAATGATACTTTTTCGTTGGGAAAATACATTTTCAATGGTTCATATTCTCCATCTACGGGATTTTCTGCCAAGTGATCCACCAATGCTTGCCCTTTGACTGTCTTCTAAGTTGCATAGACGATGTCGAACTCACTCAGCAATATTTTCCATTTCGCTAACTTACCCGTAGGCATGGGTTTCTGAAAGATGTATTTTAGCGGATCCATCCTTGATATGAGATATGTAGTGTATGCACAAAAATAATGTCTCAACTTCTGAGTTATCCATTTCTAGGCACAGCAGGTGCGTTCCAACAAATAGTACCGGGCCTCATATGGCACGAACGTTTTGCTCAGGTAATATATTGCCTGCTCCTTTCTTCCAGTTTCATCATGTTGTCCCAGAACACAACCAAAATCCCCATCTAACACGGACAAATAAAGCAGTAGAGGTCTTCCTGATTGTGGTGGTACCAGCACGGGGGTTTAGATAAATACTCCTTGATTTTGTCAAAGGCTTTCTGACATTCTTCAGTCCAGCTTATGGCAGCATCTTTCCTCAGCTTTCTGAAGATTGGCTCACATATCACCGTTGATTTATCTATAAAATGACTGATATAATTCCAGCCCCTTAGAAAACTCATCACATCTTTCTTATTCTTTGGAGGCGGCAAGTCGTGGATAGCTTTGATATTTGACGGGTCTAACTCAATATCCTAGCGACTGACGATAAAACCTAATAACTTTCCAGCAGGGACCCCGAAGCCACATTTTGTAGGATTCAACTTCAAATTGTATTTTCGAAGCTGATCGAAAAAATTTCTTCAGGTCTGCTATGTGATTCGAACTCCTTTTAGATTTGATGATAGCATCATCCATGTATACCTCTATATCTTTGTGTATCATGTCGTGGAGAATAGTCGTCATGGCCCTCATGTAGGTGGCTCCAGCATTCTTCAGACCAAACAGAATCATTTTGTAAAAATATATTACCCATGGTGTGATAAAGGCGGTCTTTCGGCGTCCTCTTCATCCATCCAAATCTAATTGTCTCTAGCGAAGCAATCCATAGAGAATTAGAGTTCATGCTTCGCGCAGTTGTCAATCAGTATGTGTATGTTGGGCAGCGGGAAATATCCTTAAGACTTGCTCTGTTCAAATTTCGGTAATTGACATATACTCTAACTTTCCCATCTTTCTTCGGAACTGGCACAATGTTGGCTAACTAGGTCGAGTATTCGACCACTCGAAGAACCTTGGCTTTGATTTGCTTGGTGACCTCCTCTTTTATCTTCAAACTCATATCTAGCTTAAACTTTCTGAGCTTCTGCTTCACCGGTGGACACATGGGATTGGTGGATAGCTTGTGAGCTACTATGGATGTGCTTAAACCAGTCATATCGGCATAGGACCATGCGAAGATGTCTTCATACTCCTTTAGGAATCTAATATACTCTTCTTTCTCCAATGAGGAAGATGAATGCTTATACATGTGTCCTTGACCGTTTCGGAATCCCCTAAGTTAACGGCTTCAGTTTCCTCCAAATTAGACTTTGGTTTGTTTTCAAAATCCTCTACCTCATCGATAATTTCTCAGGTATTATATCATCTTCCAGATCCTCTGAATCATTGTCCTTATGTTGCGTTGTCTCATTACACGTCACAGTCGTAAGTTCATCAGAATATGTAATAATTATGCTAAATAGAAGTGCAGAAAGATAATAATAAATATAAAAAGAAATAATGCATTAATAAAACTTTTAACAACGTGAGCAAGTACGACTCGTTATCGAGTAATTATTTCAAAACAAAATACTGAAAATGTCTCAAATGCTCAAAACTATTTGAAAATAATTCATGCTAATTTGCCAGGCTACCCAGGAACTCGACGGGCCCGGGATGGTGCAGCGGTCCAGTTCTTGAAAATAGCTCCTTCTTCCACGGTCTAAATGGCAAGGTCTTCCTCCTCCTCTTCCTCAGATCCCCACATCATGTAAGCCTGATGGAATGTCTAGTGCAGAGGTGGTACGGGATATTCCAGTGAATAATAAGGAGCACACCATGGTGATGACCAACCTGATATTCTTTCCATGTGTATTCATATCCGAGTCCAAAAGTCGTGCCATGGTACTGTGGTTGTACGGGTTTGGTGATCCCCTAAAGCTTTTTTCCGAGACCCTTGCCTGGTTCATACCCCGTCCACAGTAATTTGCTTTCTATCTTGTTTCTCCACCATCGATCCTTTTCAAATGCGTTAACCCGTTCACTGCGATGGTATGTTTCTCAAACCAGCTTCCTTCTATTTTCGATGACCGAAACGGTCTGGTTGGTGTAGATGGGGTTGCTTCCATCTCCATGGATGATCACCTCCTGATGATTTCACTCAAATTTCACAGCCTAGTGCAAAGTTGAAGCTACTGCCCCGGCGGGATGCATCCATGGTCGTCCCAACAATAGATTGTAAGTAGCAGATATATCTAGCACTTGGAACTCGACATCAAACCAAGTCGGACCCATCTGTAGACTAAGGTTGATTTCTCTAATGGTGGCTCTCTGAGATCCATCGAACGCCTTCACATTTATGCTTCCTGTTGGTATCTCATGCAGGCCTTTACCTAGTCTCTTTAGAGTGGTCAGTGGGCATATGTTAAGACTCAAACCTCCATCTATCAAGACCCTGGTGATGAACTTATCTTCAAATTACACCGTGATGTGTAACACCCTGTTGTGACTCAGTCCTTTTGGTGGTAATTCATCTTCATGGAAAGTGATTTTGTGGATTTCCAATACCTGTCTGACGATGTTGGCCATCTCTCCACTAGTGATGCCGGTGGGTACATAAGCTTCACTTAACACTTTCATCAAAGTATTACTGCGCGGTCTCAGTTTTGCAACAGTGATAAGATGGATATTTGAGCAGGAGTTTTGTTCAAGTGGTCAACAACAGAGCACTCTCTTGCTTGTATCTTCCTCCAAAGATCGTTAGTGCCAGTCTCGGCAGCAGGCGGCTTAGGTGAAGCTTCCTTGCTTGTTCCCCCTAGATTCTCAGGTGTATAAACTTTGTCAGTTCTAGTCATACCTTGCGCAGCACCTGTTTCCTCTATTTTTGCTTTTCCCTTTATTCTTGCTTCTGCAACGTAATTTCACAGGACGGCATCAGACTGGTAAGATGGTGTGGGAGCTACAGTGAAGGGCGTAATTACCTTAACTTCAAATGGCATCTGGGTTTGTACCACAACTGGTGTGAGGGTGACCGGAGATGTTTTAGGAGCGTCTCCCTCTCGAATGAGTCCAGTGGACCCCTCTTGATCCCATTCTTCGTTAGTTTCTATCACATTCACTCCCTCACCTCTGTGATTCGGGAGAGGGTTGTTACAAACATTTGGTGCAACTTCCTTTGCCTGTATGACCTTAGTGTCGATCAGTGTCTGAATCTTGTGTTTCAATGTACGACATTCCTCAATGGTATTGACCCTTCATACCTGAACGATAAGAACATGTTTTGTTGGGGTTGATCCATTGGGAGGGATTTTCCACAACAACAGCAGGGATAGGAGTAACATAACCAGCGGCCTTTAGTCTCTCATGCAGATGATCTATGGTTTCAGCAATTGGGGTATATTGTCTAGGAGGCCTGCGGTCAAATTTGGACGTGGCTTCGGGTAGTTTGGCGGGTAGGTGGAGGTGAATGGTAATATGCAGGTTGAGTATTATAGGTATGGTATGGGGCAGCAGGGTGTTGGTATCTTAGGGATGAGGGTTGATATGTGGGTGGAGGTGTTTGGTATGTGAGGGGAGACTTAGGGCCTTGGGCTACCATCACGACACCCGCTTCTTTCTTCTTCGAAATGCCTCCTAATTACAAAGCTTTATTCGTGGCCTGCAGTGCCTCGAAATTGGTCACCATCTCATTCTTAATTCCTTTTTCTATTCTTTCTCCTAGCTTGATGATGTCGGAGAACTTGTGATTTTCAATTACCATCAACCTTTCGTAATAATGCAGATTTTAAACTCTAACAAAGAACTTGTTCATTTGTTCTTCTTCAAGTGCTGGCCTAACCTTTGTGGCCTCTGATGTCCGCCGAGTAGCATACTCACGGAAGGTTTTTTTCGGCTTCTTCTTGAGTTTTGAATGTAGAAAACGTCTGACGCATTTTCTCTGTTGTACCTGAATCTATCCATGAAATCTGACACCATATTCACCCGATTAACCCACTTCTTTGGGTGGTGACTGATATACAAAGACAAGGCGTCTCCTGTAAGGCTTTGCATGAACAGGTTCATGCGGATTTGTTTATTCTTGCCCTCTCCTACTAGCTTGTCACAGTATGTTCTCAGATGCACCTTCAGATCACCAGTACCATCGAACATTTCAAATATGGGAGGTTTGTAACCCTCCAGCAGTTCCACATCTGGCTGAATACATAGGTCCTCATAGTTTAGACCTTTAATGCCTAACCACCTTCAACACTCTAAACTCTACCAATGAGCTTCTTGAGTTCCTCCGCCATGTTTTTAAAGAGCAGGTCCTTCTTAGTCGATTCAAGTAGGGTTTCCTGCGGGATGTGGGGTAAGGTTTCCACATATATCGGATTGCTTTGATGGATTCCTGGAACTTGGGTATATGGGTGGTCATTGGTCGAGTTTTGGGGATCGGGAGTAGGTTGTGGTGCATTTTGGGGAGTGAGATAAGTAGTGATTTGCGGATATTGAATTGGATGATGGTGGTGTTGTTGAGGGGTCGGTACTGGTGGCGGGTGAAGGTTCTGGGGAGGTGCGGGATACTGGTGTGGTACGGGAGGATTTGGTGGTGGGCTCTAGTTTTGTGTATTTTGCAGTGGTGTTTGGTTCTGGATAGTCGGGTTTTGCTGGTTGATGTCTGGAACATTGAGAGTAAGGGAGAGGTTTGCCAAATTTCGGACCTGCTCAAGCTCGCCCGGTAGTTCTAGGATTTTTTGCTCCAAATGTAAGACCAACTCATTCTGTCTCGGAGTACTTCAGCCATATGAAGTTCCAACGTTTTCCGCCATAGCAGCATTGTCTTTCCTGTTACCACTTAAATCATCCATTTTTTCTTTTCCTTTGCCTTTGGGGTCACTTGGTGGAGGAGGAAGTGGAGGACCTCTGGATCTAGCGTGTATGCTGATGATGCCAGTATGCACGAACCAACCTTTGGGAATGGGAATAATCAAAAAAGAAAAGAAAAAGCAAAGGAAACCAAGTTAGTAAGGTGAAATAAAAGAGTGTTTGCAATATTTAAATATGTTTCAAAAAAGCCACGCAATAATTCGCGCCCTACTTTGGGGACCTGATTTTACCTGTGGTAGGCCTAAACAACACACATACTTGGAGAAAATTGATGCCAACATTTGCTTCATTTCATTAATGCGAAGATGAGTCAACTCAAAATTTTACTAAATCGACAATAATAATAAAGTTACTAATGGCATTTAGCCTTAATTACATCGAAATCTAAGCTAGAAAGCAGTAAAAAAAAACATCATCTCTTAGTCTATTTGGTCCCTGTAGGACCTTCCCCGTGCTTGGCTCTTTTGACCCCATCAATCAAGTTCCCAAATCGCACATATACAACAGTAAGTAAGCTTTTGCTAGATGTCTTCCTTCACCATCATCCATGCCTTGGCAATTCGAGAATCTCTTTCTCATCTTCCCTTCTAGCTCCACCAATCCTTGTTTCAAGTATTCCAATCTTTCTGTTGACTTAGTGGCAATCTCCTTCCATTCCTTTATCGCCTCTATGTTCACTTTGTGTTATTCCAGATGTTTAGCTTCAGAATCGGACAACCTTTTGCGTAGCTTCTTATACTTAACATGTGCCTCAGCCACTTCATCTATGATTCTGTCCTTCAGATTGACACCTGGCACCCATCCCAATGAAGTAATGGCTAGTTCGTCATGGTGAAGACAGTACGGCTTGCTATGCCTATAATGCTCATAAGGAAACTCAAAAGAGATGTATGATTTCTTTAGACAGAGCAGCTCATCATTCTTCTTAAAACCCAACATTTTCAAAAAACCGCAGGGAGTACGATTCTCTGGTACCAGTAATCCCGAACTATCCCATGGCAACTTGGCGAAGCCTCCTATTCTTCTAGGAGAGAAGTCATTTCTATATTGCCAAATCAGAAAACAGCTCTTTTCTCATCCCAGAACATGGTAGCAGCCTCAATCAATTCCCTATATGGTCGAATGTTTAGCAAGGATGACAAGTCACCAAGTACTCTTCTCACATGATTTTTGTCGCAAGGTGCAAGGTCTTTCCACCAGTCAAGTAGCAAAGGTGGGATGTTTTGGACCATACTGAACCTGGAGATTTCATGCTTCATTTTCTGCAAACAAACAAAGGTTAGCTCTTTCCCCCTTCAGATTTGATTGCTTACGCAATAATGATCAACATGCTTGCACATTTTCTCCAAGTAATTCACACATTATGATAGTGTCCGTTGGGATTGTAGAAATTCCGCCGGACTTTGGACAAGGTTCATCTTAGTGGATTGTTACGTCAATAGTGCTCCAACCCATACTTGGTTTAGTAGAAATAGGATTGAATGAGTTAATATGATAAAACTTTTCTCTCACTAAATTTAATAATATATTTACCTTTTCATCAATTCTATTTTTCTTTCTTTATCTATAATCTTTTTTCATACTTTTCACTATTTTACTTTCTAATCTCAACTCAGATTCTCTAGATTAGTTATTCTTTTTTTTTTTAATATTTGATTGATCCACACATAAACAAAAAAAGTTCTTTGTGTCTCATTTGTTTTTACAAAGAAATCCCCGAGACAAGTACCGTAAGGTTCAAAACACGATGGATTATAGGTTCAGCCCTTTTGTCACGAGCCAAAATCCACTATAGGTCGTGATGGTGCCTAATGCCGCTGTCAGGCAAGCCAACTGTGATTTGCAAAATTAATTACTCATTTTATGATTTTTAAAATTCAAAATTTTCCTTAATTGAACAGTACAAAATAGAATTTACAAAATAAATGAAAATATTTACACGAACCACAACAATGAATAACCCAAAGAAAACCTCCAAAATCCGATGTCATAAGTGCATGAGCATCAACTAGGAAATAAACCAATTCCACGACCAATTTCGTGTCAAAAATCCAAAAATACTAAATTCTAGGTCTCCTTCAAAATCCCACAATTTCTACTAATTTTCATGTTCAAATCCATATATAAACCATGTATTTAACTCACAATGTGCGGGAATCACTTCCCTTGACATAGATGATGAAAATCTCCCCTTGAAGCTCTCCAAAATCGCCCAAACCAAGAGAGAAATGAGCAAAAATCCCGAATTAAAACAATCTGCCCAGGCCAGTCCTTCATCGTGATCGCGGAAGCTCCGTCGTGATCGCAAAGGCTAAATCAATAGCTGTCGCGCCCCGTTTTCTCGCAAAGCGAGTTTCGACACGAGACAACTCTTTTAAATGAGGGCGTTAAAAGAGAAGAGTCGCCATCTAATGATTTTGAGGTGCGTTAGGGCACCCATTTGCGAGTAACTCTATTTGACTAGTCTGTATCACCAAAGATCGGGTAAGGGCTCAAATTACCTTCAAGAGAAGGTGTTAGGCACTCTTCGAGGTCCACAACTATGGGTCCCAGCCGAACTTTAAATTACGTGGATTATGTGATTAAACTACGCGAGCATATAAGTAAGGAAAGATATGAAAGTTGAAAGTCATATTATGACATAAACCAATGTAAGGAAAAGTATCATTAAACTATATGAATAATTGATACAAGTTTTAAAGATCATAAATACTACAACTGCGTAATGACTAAATCCTTTAGAAAAAATATAAGGGAAAGGGGGGGATCCTAAGTTTTTATTAGCCTAAAGGATCACCCCGTGCAACATAAATATTACTTCGCAACTCCCTTTAGGTAGGAGTTGCTCATATTATTCAGCGGGCACAGACTATCATCTCCTACTACCCTATTACTATGTTAAAGTTGTTTACTTAATGGAGTTCTAATCTATTTCTAAGTCGTACCCTATGCATGCACCACCTGTCCCATGCCTATGATCCAGGAGGCTTTGGACCTACTACTTGGTAGTTCTAGACTCAACTCAGGCGCTCAAAATGATAAAACTAGGTGACACTCAAAAAACAGATAGGTCTGCATATAATTGCAATAAAAGGCTCAAGTAACCTCCACACATAAACAGGAAAGCAGGCAGACTGATTTGTAGTTAGGTAGTAGACGATATTAAGACATGTTGGAATCGTTAAGTCCTATAGGCATGATTATATTTGATTCTGGATCCCAGTATAATACAGGTGTGCTGCAAACAAACGTATGGGCAGATTTGAGTGTTGCAATTCCTATAGGCATGATATCTAATTGTTTTGCGTAAATAGGCATTGAAAACAATCTCATAATTCTGAATTACTAATGCTGATTTTTTAGATAGGCGTCTAAGGCGAGTGACACTGTCCTATTGGCATGATTTCTTAATTATTCGAGCAATGGGCAGTGAAAGCTATTAAAACTCGGAATTACCAGCGTTTGATTCTATAGACATGCTTTCTAGGCGAATTACAGTATCCTATAGGCAAGATTTCTAATAGGCGGTATTTGAACTTGCATTTATCATACTCATTCCTATAGGCATGCTATCTAGGCGGTAGTATAATAAAACAACAGAAACAATCGATTAATTAATTAGTTAAGACCCTATAGTCATGGTATCTAAATGAGTTTTAACAAAGGTATGTATTATTACGATCCCATAGGCATGCTATCTAATAATCATACAAAAGTAGACATGAGAGCAGGTAAAATATTTAGACAAATAGTAATGCTTTGAATAATGTCATGTATTAGGCAAGTTGAGTGAAGTGTGTGGTTTCCTATAGACATGATTTCAACTAGCGTGCAGAAGCAGAGCAAGTTAACAAGATAGCAAATAAAGCAAGAGGACCATATAAGCGTGTTCTCTACCCTTTATGCAAGAACAAAGTACACCCATTCCCCAATTTCACTAATACCCAATTATTCATTATTACAAGTTACAGGACCAAAAATGGAATAATACAAACTCAAAGATGACAAAAATACATGCTGAAACAAGTACAAGCCCCCATCAAATAGTACAGGCCCGCTATAAAATAACCTAGTGAATATCTAGGCCTTCAGCAGCCTCACCAACCATCAGACCCAAATCCCAGGCTCATAAGGACAATATAATCTTCCTGAATCCAATGCCCAAGTCCAACAACACATATGTCCCAACAATAAGTCAAATGAATGACTTACTCAGACAAATGGATGCCAAACTTAACCATACAGAGGTGACAGACCACTCATGGAATTAATTAATTAACTCCTAAAACTATAATTAATCAACAGTTCTAGCCAAAGCACATAGACAAGATCACAGAAATACTGACAAGTTTACAAGGAAGGTTCATGGTTGTATTCTCAGAAACAAAGCTAAAGGATCATAAGATAGTGAACTATTCCAAAGAGTTTTCAAAAGTAAAATGATTTAGGATTAGCCTAAAAGAACTTTAGACACGGGATTTAAATATGAAATCTAATAGAGTCATAGACAACAACAAGTAGAGCATAGCCTCCACATGAAAGTTTTAACATGAACGCCTAGTTAAAACAACATAACAGAACAAGTTCATGATCGAGCAGTCACTTAGTTGAGAATGAGAAAACTTTAACATGCTCAGTATCAGTTACAATAACAGAAAGACTTATAGTAAACAAAAACATGTAAACTTCACATCATTAGGACAGAAAAGCAATAAACCTTGTATTAGTTGGCCACATATATGAGAAATGCTGGTTATGAGATTTACTCTAAAGGTCTCAACTAATAATGAAGAACACAGAATTAAGCAAATCAAACATAAGCACAAAATAGGGTTACATATAGCATGGGAACAGGTCATAGCTAACAGTAGAACTCTGGAAAGATAAAGTTGGGTATGGATGTTTCAACAGGAATTAGAACACATTCTGGGCATGAGTTGATTATCATAATAGTACAGAACAAGGTAAGAAACCAAACATAGATTAAGCAACAAGTATAAGTAACCAACTACTCCTAGACATAATGATTAGAAATCGTTTAGGTTGGACATACATAATAGGCATGCATTCAGGCTAGCATATTTGGCTAAGTATTCAGATAGTATTATCATAAGACTTGCAGAGAAATATTCCATTATGCTTACAGGACTCAACATGAAAAGAGCAATTATGAGCTGGAACATAGTGTCCTAAGGATTTTAGTGCAAAGTTCAACAACCATCACTCAGGTTTCAACTACAAATCAAGCAGGCATCATATATCAACTTAACTATCTACATATGAGTTAAGATCAGGACTTGCATAGAATTGAAGCTAGTGAAACTACAGAGTAGTACTAAAACAAAAAGGAATGTATATGAAGGGGCATAACATTGAAATTGACAGGGAAATACAAATAGCACTAATGCGCATATCACAAACACGAACAGAAAGAAACAGAAGTGCGGGAGTATAGGGCACTAACCAGTTGCCGACAAATTAAACAAAGGATGAAGAACTCAAAATTTTTAGGAATAGCTGTGATTATTAAAGACCAGTAAAAATCTCAACTCCCTAATGCTTCAGAGTTCACAGGAGCCTTGAAATGGACACCGAGCAGTGCTTGCACTAGAGGAAGGTGAACAATATCCGGTGGCCTTGGCTTTCAGCCGGCCAAGAGCTCAATTTTAGAATAGTATAGAATAAGTGAGAGTGAGAAAATAGTTACTAAGGTGATTAAAGTCCCTCCAAATGGGAAATTGAGGAAGGGTTTATATAGTAGCAAAATTAAACACACAAACAAGGAAAACAGTCAATTAAACATAAAAAAGGAAAGAATAGCAAGAAAAATCAATTAGAATCGAATTAAGGAGAATCAGGCAAACCCTAGTTTGAAATGAAGAATAAAAATAGTAAAAACATCTCTCTGAATCGGATCCATAGTGCCTGGTAGTAAATGTATCACGTCAGAAACATGAAGATAACACATAATCGGAGTTGAACAAACACCAGTGATTCAGTTTCCATAAATAATGTAGTACCAAATGTTTGTAGCGCTTAAGAGATGGTAAGCGTCTCCGTGTGCGCAAAAAAGAGAAGGAATCATGGAAGATTTCCATGTGATTATCGGATTGGGACTGGTATTTGAGTGGGGTGGATAGGGTTTGCAGAAGAGAGGAGAATATTCGAGAGAGTATAGAGGCTGCTGGTTTGAGAAGAGTTGTCTTTAGGGTTTCAGGGGTTTGACTAATTAAAAGGGGTGGGGTGATCTTGGGGCGTTGATCTTGGGAGATCAACGGCCAGGATTAAGGAATAGGCGGGTCAGGTCGTTAAATTGGTCGCGATCGGGTCAGTTGCAGGGGTCATTTGGATTGGGCTTTTGGGATTATTTGGCTAAGGTGTGGGTGCTTGGGCCATTAAATTGGTTTCGAATTGGTTCCATATTTGGCTACAAATTAAATACACAAAATATTTTAAGCAAAAATAATTAATAAATAATAAAATATTACTTATGCAATAAAATGATTGAAAATAATGACTTAGCATTATAAAATAATATAAAAATACTATTTTAGCATGAATAATGTAATAAATACTATTATGTATAGAATATAGGCTATTATCGCGAAATTATGTAAAATATATTTAAAATACAAATATAATTATGACAAAGTAAAATATTATGAAGCATATATTTGGATACAAATAATAAATTTGGATGATTAAGTCATCATAAAATAACTTAAAGGAATAATAAATAATCAAGTAATATAAATGCAAGAAAATCAATTTTAAAGCTTTAAAAATCATGAAATTTTTTAGAAAATACTTATATAACCCTTGTAAATTAAGTAATGATGAAAACTGACATTTTGAAAGTATATATACTTATTTGAAAAATATGAGGGTAAAATTGGGTATCAACAGCAGCCCCTCTTTACCCGGGACTGATGAAAGAGTTATCGGGTAAAGAAATGATGATCAATTTTGTCCGAATTGAGTGAAGAATGATGTATTTTAAAAAAAAATGGGGGTCGAACCCTGGTTCTTGAGTTGCCTACATATCCCTGGTACTATGGGATCAGGTCGTGTGTAGTTCTAGATCCAACGGCGAATGAAACTAATGGAGTTATTATAAGAGGGTGGTGTTCTAGTAACGGATAATTTTAGGTGGAGCTATGGGTGCAATTTTGAGCATTATGGATATATAGGGCGAGTATTTGAGCGGTTATGGGACAAAAGGGCAATCAATTAATGACCGTCGGTTACATTTGAGATGGTTAGGGATGTGAACGTTGTGAACGAAAATCGGAGCAAAAATTTCTCCTGTTTGTAGAACGATTACCTTCCGAGTTACCTGCAAAAGCTTAAAACACGATGCACTCGAATATATATAGGTTATTGCGAAGAGTTAAACATGATGAAAATTCCTTTCGAACCACGAAGGTTGTCTTTGGACGATGAGGATGATGTACTTAGACCATGACGTCCGTGGCCATGAAGCGTATGACAAGAGATTCGCAGGCCATGAAATGGTGTCCTTGGTCTATGAGGATGATGCCTCTGGACCATATCGCCTTTGAATAATGATGTGCAGTTTCGAGAGATCCTTAGGCCATGGAATGGTGTCTTTAAGCTATGAGGATGGTGCCTTCGGACAATGTGGCGATGTTTCAGCCCATGAAGTGCAAATATGTGGCAATATCGATCGTTTGATAGAGAAAACAGGTGATGGTTAGTCATATGCGAGGACGAGACAACACAAGGAGGGAGACAGTGCTTAGTCTTACGTAGTATAGCAGAGACAATGTTTAGTCTCATACAAAGGAGGACAATGCTTAGCCTCATCCAATAATGGAGGAAGTGCTTAGCCTCATGCAAGGAATGGAGACTGTGGTTAGTCTCATGCAAAGAAAGGCAGTGCTTAGCCATATGCAATACGGAGACTGTGCTTAGTCTCATGCAAAGAATGGAGACAGTGCTTAGTTTCATGCAAAGATAGGCAGTGCTTAGCCTTATGCAGTGTGGAGACAGTGCTTAGTCTCATGCAAAGAATGGAGACAGTGCTTAGTCTGATGCAAAGAATGGAGACAGTGCTTAATCTCTTGTAAAGAATGGAGACAGTGCTTAGTCTCATGCAAAGAAAGGCAGTGCTTAGCCTTATGCAATGTGGAGACAGTGCTTAGTCTCATGCAATGAATGGAGACAGTGCTTAGTCTCATGCAAAGAAAGGCAGTGCTTAGCCTTATGTAGTGATGAGGGCAGTGCTTAGCCCTATGTAAGAAAAAAGCAATGACTAAATGCTATAGGATAAAGCATTTCTTAGCTTGGTGTATTTGAGTTTGGCAATTCTTGTTGGTGTGAAGATAGCGATCTTGGCGTGTGTATGTATTTGCAGGTATTCCTGTTATGTTCATTGTGCCTGCATCCAAAGAAAAAGTTGTGAGTTCTGCAGGGGAAAGGTTGGTTCGTGCTCTCAATTCCTTGCTTTGCTTTTGCTTTTATCTGGAGGCCTTGCTTGAGTCACCCCGGGTAACGCCTGGCTGCTGTAGAAACAAAATTTTCAAAAAATATGCATTTGATAAATTATTTATGAAAATGTAGTGTTTTGAAATATGCGATAATGTGCGAGATCAAATAATTTTGATGAACTGGTGACTGTGATGCATTTTGAGATGTTGCAACCTCCTTGCTTCGGAATTTAGAGGATCCTCCTCAAAATTCTACCCCAGTTTAAACGCGTACTTCTGGCAACACATTCCTTGGTGGTTCCAAACGTGATAAGATCGGGAAAACTCGAGACCTTGCCCCAATTTCTGACCATAGAGAAAATAAAGATTTTATTATGATGTGACCGAATCACAGGGCTGCCCACTTATCCCCTCTTAAACGAGAATCAGGTCAAGCGTAGTTCAGTTACATCAAATAGAAAGTGCAAACATAATCTTAAACATAGTATCTCTTGATTGCGTCCGAATTGATAGGTTTTGGCCAAATCTCTCCATCCATCTCTGCGAGTATAAGTGCTCCTCATGTCAATACCCGGTGAACCATGTAAGGGCCTTGCCAGTTGGGTGAGAATTTCCCCTTTGCTTCATCCTGATGTGGGAAGATTCGCTTTAGTACTAATTCCCTAGCGTGAATTGCCTCGACCTGACTTTTTTGTTGAAAGCTCTTGCCATTCTATTCTGGTATAGTTGACTGTGACATACCGCGTTCATTCTTTTTCCATCAATGAGAACTAGTAGTTCATACCGGCTTCGTACCCATTCTGCATCACTGAGCTCAGTTTCTTGTATGATTTTTAATGAAGGGATTTCCACTTCGACGGGAATAACGGCTTCAGTACTATAAACCAGTAGATAGGGGGGTGCCCCAGTTGATGTACGAACTGTGGTACGATACCCGAGTAAAGCAAATGGTAGCTTCTCGTGCCATTGTTTGTAATTATCTACCATTTTCCTCAATATCTTCTTGATGTTCTGGAACCACGGATTTCCATCAATCTCTTCTTCAACATAAGCCCAATAAGTTGCATGCTTATGAATTCCTAGTGAGATAAGATCGATGAAATTCTTGTCTGGATGTTGTATCATGGAAGACAAAGTGGCTAGTGCATCTGCGAACTCATTTTGAATCCTTGGAACATGTTTGAACTCTATCTTTGTGAATATCTTGATCAGCTTTTGTACACAGTGCAAACATGGCAATATTTTAGTGTTCTTCGCAGCTCATCCCCTAGAACCTGGTGCACTAAAAGATCCGAATCTCCGATTACCAGTAGCTCCTAAATGTGTATGTCAATAGACAACCTGAGTCCCAGGATGCAGGCCTTATATTCCGCCATGTTATTGGTGCATGGAAACCTAAGTTTTGTGGATACTGGATAGTGTTGACCAGTTTCTGATACTAAGACAGTTCTGATACCTTCTTCTTTAAAGTTTTCTGCTTTGTCGAAGAACATCCTCTAACCATCATATGCCTCGGTAATATCTTCTCCTACAAATGATACTTCTTCGTCGGGAAAATACGTTTTCAATGGTTCATATTCGCCGTCTACAGAATTTTCTGCCAAGTGAACCACAAATGCTTGCCCTTTGACTGCCTTCTGAGTTACATAGACGATGTCAAACTCACTCAGCAATATTTGCCACTTCGCTAACTTGCCCATAGGCATGGATTTCTGAAAGATGTATTTTAGTGGATCCATCCTTGATATGAGATATGTAGTGTATGCACATAAATAATGTCTCAACTTTTGAGCTATCCATGTCAAGGCACAGCAGGTGCGTTCCAACAAAGAGTAGGGGGCCTCATATGGCGTAAACCTTTTGCTCAGATAATATATTGCCTGCTCTTTTCTTCCAGTTTTATCATGTTGTCCCAGAACACAACCAAAAATCCCATCTAATACAGACAAATAATGCAGTAGAGATCTTCCTGGTTCTGGTGGTACCAGCATGGGCGGTTTAGATAAGTACTCCTTGATTTTGCCGAAGGCTTTCTGCCATTCTTCAGTCTAGCTTGTTGCAGCATCTTTCCTCAGCATTCTGAAGATTGGCTCACATATCACCATTGATTGTGCTATAAAACAACTGATATAATTGAGGCGCCCTAGAAAACTCATCACGTATTTCTTATTCTTTGGAGGAGGCAAGTCCTAGATAGCTTTGATCTTTGACGGGTCTAACTCAATACCCCGACGACTGACGATGAAACCTAACAACTTTCCAGCAGGAACACCAAAGGCACATTTTGCAAGATTCAACATCAAATTTTATTTTCAAAGCCGATCGAAAAAAATTTTCAAGTCTGCTAACATCATCGATGTACACCTCTATTTCTTTGTGTATCATGTCGTGGAAAATAGCCATCATGGCCCTCATGTAGGTGGCTCCAGCATTCTTCAGACCAAACGGCATCATTTTGTAACAATATATTCCCCATGGTGTGACAAAGGTGGTCTTTTCGGCGTACTCTTCATCCATCCAAATCTGATGGTATCCTGCGAAGCAATCCACAAAGGATTGGAGTTCATACTTGGCGCAGTTGTCAATTAGTATGTGTATGTTGGGCAGCGGGAAATCATCCTTAGGACTTGCTCTGTTCAAATTTCAGTATTCGACACATACTCTAACTTTCCCATCTTTCTTCGGAACTGGCACAATATTGGCTAACCAGGTCAGGTATTCAACCACTCGTAGAACCTTGGCTTTGATTTACTTGGTGACCTCCTCTTTTATCTTCAAACTCATATCTGGCTTGAACTTTCTGAGCTTCTGCTTTACCGGTGGACATATGGGATTGGTGGGTAGCTTGTGAGCTAATATGGATGTGCTTAAACCAGTCATATCGTCGTAGGACCATGTGAAGATGTCATCATACTCCTTTAGGAATCTAATATACTCTTCTTTTTCCAATGGTGATAGATGAATGCTTATACGCGTTACCTTGACCGTTTCGGAATCCCCTAAGTTAACGGCCTCAGTTTCCTCCAAATTAGACTTTGGTTTGTTTTCAAAATCCTCTACCTCATCGATAATTTCTCAGGTATTATATCATCTTCCAGATCCTCTGAATCATTGTCCTTATGTTGCGTTGTCTCATTACACGTCACAGTCGTAAGTTCATCAGAATATGTAATAATTATGCTAAATAGAAGTGCAGAAAGATAATAATAAATATAAAAAGAAATAATGCATTAATAAAACTTTTAACAACGTGAGCAAGTACGACTCGTTATCGAGTAATTATTTCACAATGAAATACTGAAAAATTTCTCAAATGCTCAAAACTATTTGAAAATAATTCATGCTAATTTGCCAGGCAACCCAGGAACTCGACGGGCTCGGGATGGTGCAGCGGTCCAGTTCTTGAGAACAGCTCCTTCTTCCATGGTTTAAATGGTAAGGTTTTCCTCCTCCTCCTCCTCAACAATTATACTGCAGTCATGTGTTCTTCATCTAGAAACAGCTTCCTCATGCCAGCCAAAACCTCATCTTCCTCAGATCCCCACGTCATGTCAGCCTGATGGAATGTCTGGTGCAGAGATGGTACGGGATGTTCCAGTGGTGTGACCAACCTGATATTCTTGCCATGTGTATTCATATTCGAGTAAAAGTCATGCTATGGTACTGTGGTTGTACGGGTTTGGTGATCCCTTGAAGCTTCGCCGAGATCCTTGCTTGGTGCATACCCGTCCACAGCAATATGCTTTCTATCTTGTTGCTCCACCATCGATCCTTTTCAATTGCGATAACCCGTTTAATGCGATGGTATGTTTCTCAACCCAGCTTCCATCTATTTTCTATGACCGGAATGGTTTGGTTGGTGTAGATGGGGTTGCTTCCATCTCCATGGATGATCACCTCCTGATGATTCCACTCAAATTTCACATCCTGGTGCAGAGTAGAAGCTACTGCCCCGGCAGCATGTTTCCATGGTAGTCCCAACAATAGATTGTAAGTAGAAAATATATCTAGCACTTGGAACTCGACATCAAACCAAGTCGGACCCATCTGTAGACTGAGGTTGATTTCTCTAATGTTGGCTCTCTGAGATCCATCGAACGCCTTCATATTCATGCTTCCTATTCGTATCTCGTGCAGGCCTTTACCTAGTCTCTTTAGAGTGGTCCGTGGGCATATGTTAAGACTTGAACCTCCATCTATCAAGACCCTGGACCGTGATATGCAATGCCCTATTGTGACTCACTCCTTCTGGTGGTAATTCATCTTCGTGGAAAGTGATTTTGTGGATTTCCACTACCTGTCCGATCATGTTGTCCATCTCTCCACTAGTGATGCCGGTGGGTACATAAGCTTCACTTAACACCTTAATCAAAGCATTCTTGTGCGCGTCTCAATTTTGTTCAAGTGATCAACAACAGAGAACTCTCTTGCTTGTATCTTCCTCCAAAAATCATCAGTGCCAGTATCGACAGCAAGCGGCTTAGGTGAAGCTTCCTTGCTTGTTCCTCCCAGATTCTCAAGTGTATAAACTCTGCCAGTTCTAGTCATACCTTGCGCAGCACTTGTTTCCTCCATTTTTGCTTTTCCCTTTCTTCTTGCTTCTGGAACGTAATTCCACAGGACGGAATAAGACTGGTAAGATGATGTGGGAGCTACCATTACAGTGAAGTCATAGTTACCTCAACTTCAAATAGAACCTGGGTTTGTACCACAACTGGCGTGAGGGTGACCGGAGATGTTTTAGGAGCGTCTCCTTCTCGAATGAGTCCAATGGACCCCTTTTGATCCCATTCTTCGTTAGTTTGTATCACATTCACTCCCTCACCTCTGTGATTTGGGAGAGGGTTGTTACGAACATTTGGTGCAGCTTCCTTTGCCTATATGACCTTAGTGTCGATCAGCATTTGAATCCTGTCTTTCAACGTGCAATACTCTTCAATGGTATGACCCTTCATGCCTGAATGATAAGCACATGTTTTGTTGGGGTTGATCCATTGGGAGGGATTTTCCACAACAACAGCCGGGTTAGGAGTAATAGAACTAGCGGCCTTCAGTCTCTCATGCAGTTGGTCTATGGGTTCAGCAATTAGGGTGTATTGTCTACGAGGCCTGCAGTCAAAATTTAGACGTGGCTTCGGGTAGTTTTGGCGGGCAGGTGGAGGTGAATGGTAATATGCAGGTTAAATATTATAGGTATGGTAGGTGGAAGCAGGGTGTTGGTATCTTGGGGATGAGGGTTAATATGTGGGTGGAGGTGTTTGGTATGTGAGGGGAGACTTAGGGCCTTGGGCTACCATCAAAACACCCACTTCTTTCTTCTTCGAAATGCCTCCTGACCGCAATGATTTATTCGTGGCCTGCGGTGCCTCGAAATTGGACACCATTCCATTCTTAATTCCTTCTTCTATTCTTTCTCCTTGCTTGATGATGTCGAAGAACTTGTGATTTTCATAGACCATTAACCTTTCGCAATACTGCGAATATTGAGCTCTAACAAAGAACTTGTTCATTTGTTCTTCTTCAAGTGCTGGCCTTAGCTTTGCGGCATCTGATCTCCAACGAGTAGCATACTCGCAGAAGGTTTGTATCAGCTTCTTCTTGAGTTTTTGAATGTAGAAAACGTCTGGCGCATTTTTCATGTTGAACCTGAATCTATCCATGAAATTTGATGCCATACTCACCCAACTAACCCACTTCTCTGGGTTTTGACTGATATACCAAGACAAGGCGTCTCCTGTAAGGCTTCTCATGAATAGTTTCATGCAGATTTGTTCATTCTTGCCCACTACTACAAGCTTGTGGCAGTGTGTTCTCAGATGCACCTTCGGATCACCAGTACCATCAAACATTTCAAACTTGGGAGGTTTGTAACCCTCCAGCGTTCCACATCTGGCTGAATACACAGGTCCTCATAGTTTAGACCCTCAACGCCTTTATCACCTTTAAAACGCTGAACTGTACCAGTGAGCTTCTTGAGTTCCTCCCCCATGTTTTTAATGAGCAGGTCCTTCTTGGTCGATTCGGGCAGGGTTTGTTGCGGGGTGTGGGGTAAGGTTTCCATATATATCGGATTACTTTGATGGATTCCTAGAACTTGGGTATATGGGTGGTCATAGGTCGAGTTTTGGAGATCGAGAGTAGCTTGTGGTGCATTTTGGGGAGTGAGATAAGTAGTGGTTTGCGGGTATTGAGTTGGATGATGGTGGTGTTGTAGAGGGGTTGGTACTGGTGGCAGGTGAAGGTTCTGAGGAGGTGCGAGATACTGGTGTGGTGCGGGAGGATTTGGTGGTGGGTTCTAGTTTTGTGTGTTTTGTGGTGGTGTTTGGTTTTGGGTAGTCGGGTTTTGCTGGTTGATGTCTGGAACATTGAGAGTAAAGGAGAGGTTTGCCAAATTTCAGACCTGCTCAAGCTCGCCCTATAGTTCCAGAATTTTTTGCTCCAAATATAAGACCAACTCATTCTGTCCCGGAGTATTTCGTCCATCTGAAGTTCCAACATTTTCCGCCATAGCAGCATTGTCTTTCCTGATACCACTTAAATCATCCATTTTTCTTTTTTCCTTTGCCTTTGGGGTCTCTTGGTGGAGGAGGAGGTAGAGGACCTCTGGATCTGGTGTGGTATGCTGATGATGCCAATATGCATGAACCAACCTTTGGGAATGGGAATAATAAAAAAAAAAAAAAAAAGCAAAGGAAACCAAGTTATTAAGGTGAAATAAAAGAGTGTTTGCAATATTTAAACATGTTTCAAAAAAGTCACGCAATAATTCGCGCCCTAATTTTGGGGACCTCATTGTACCTGAGGTAGACCTAAGCGACACATAGACTTAGAGAAAATTGATGCTAACATTTGCTTCATTTCATTAATGCGAAAATGAGTCAAATCAAACTTTTACTAAATCGACAATAATAATAAAGTTAATAATGGCATTTAGCCTTATTACATCAAAATCTAAGCTAGAAAGCAGTAAAGAACATCATCTCTTAGTCTAATTGGTCCCTGAGACCTTCTCCATGCTTAGTTAATAGTAAGTAATTTTTTGCTAGATGTCCTCCTTCACCATCATCCATGCCTTGGCATTCCGAGAGTCTCTTTCTCATCTTCCCTTCTAGCTCCATCAATCCTGGTTCCAAGTATTCCAATCTTTCTGTTGACTTAGTGACAATCTCCTTCCATTCCTTTATCGCCTCTGTGTTCACTTTGTGATGTTCTAGAATTTTAGCTTCAGAATCGGACAACCTTTTGTGTAGCTTCTTATACTTAACATGTGCCTCAGCCACTTCTATGATTATGTCCTTCAGATTGACACCTGGCTTGACGTCCTCCGCTACGTTGTCTTCCAGCCATGATAGATATTAATACATATGATCGCGTGATACCTGTTTGGCTCGATGGCTTCTCTTTACACAATGATCTTTTGGTTCCACATGTTAGCGCCTCAAACTTAAACGGAATGACATCTCCTTTGAAATCTACCTTGTACTGGACCATGTTGGAAACCGATGTATGACTTGTTTCCTCCTAGCTTGTCACACTACCCTTATAGGAGCGTAAGGATAGATGCCTCGCAACCCGATCAATACCAAATGAGTATTCCCCCTTGACCTAATAATGAACTCACTACTAGGAAACCATTCAAACATCCAATGCACCTACTCGTCTGTCAAATTGCTGAAGAAACGCACCCAACTTACAGCATTTCCTGGCTATGCAAACATGTCCGGAATAAACGTCATTTTCTTTGGGTGATGGTTGTCTATGTAGTCATTCAGTGGCCGTCGCAGAAGCTCTTGACGGTACTATCGTCTCTGAAAGTGTTCCAGCAGCCAGGCTTATAGCAATAGATTACAACCCTCAAAGTGTCCAAATCCCTGCTTGCAACGATTTAGAGCACAGTACATCTCAGCTAAGATCATAGGGATTATGGTATAAGTTTGTCCCTCGATGCCATCCATCAAGGTCCTGGAGACCATGGCTAAGCGAGTATGAATCCTTCCCCCTTTTATTAGAAATATCAACAGCCCCAAGAAGTAGACGACGAATACATAAACCCCGCGGTGCACCCATCCCAATGAAGTAATTGCTAGTTCATCATGGTGAAGACGGTACGGCTTGCTATGCCCATAATGCTCGTAAAGAAATTCAAAAGGTTTGTATGATTTCTTTAGGCAGAGCATCTTATCATTCTACTTAAAAACTGGCATTTTCATAAAACCGCGAGGAGTGCGATTCTCTGGTATCAGTAATCCCGGATTATCCCATGGCAACTTGGCGAAGCCTCCTATTTCTTCTAGGAGAGGAGTCATTTCTATATTGCCAAATCGGGAAACAGCTCTTTTCTCATCCCAGAACACGGTAGCAGCCTCAATCAATTCCCTATTTGGTCGAATGTTTAGCAAGGATGGCAAGTCAGCAAGTACTCTTCTCACAAGATTTTTGTCGCAAGGTGCAAGGTCTTTCCACCAGTCAAGTATCAATGGTGGGATGTTTGGATTATACCGAACCTGGGGATTTCATGCCACATTTTTTGCAAACAAACAAAGGTTATCCCTTTCCCCCTCTAGATTTGACTTATTACGCAATAATGATCAATATATTGGCACATTTTCTCCAAGTAATGCACATAATATGATAGTGTCCATTGGGATTCTGGAAATCCCGTCGGACTTTGGACAAAGTTCATCTTAGCGGGTTGTTACGTCAATAACGCTCCAACCCGTACTAGGTTTAGCATGACGCATGTACATTTCAAGTTGAAGTAAGATTTCTAGAATGGTCTAGACTGGTATTCCCAAGTGGACAACTTGAGAGGGAAAGGCACGGGACCGTCGATTGCACTGCCCATCGACTAGTCCACTGTAAATAAACCTTGCCGATTTAAAGGGTGATTTTCAGGAAAGCGCGGACACTCATCAAGCGCCGCTATGTTGATAATTGGCACGAGTAGAGTATGATGTGGAGCATGCTTTACGCAGAAATAATAACACATTCCCAAGTAATTGCGTGTAAAAAGCAGTAAATAAAATAGCAAAAGTGAACATGAAAAGAAGAGAAAATAAAAGAAAGACAAAAGAAAGAAGTTAGTTTGGCTCATGAAAATGTGCGAGAACGTAATGAAAAAGGTAAAAAGGATAATGTAGCAGTCAGGATGAGAAGAAAAGGAGAGCGGTCACACATGTCACAGCAAACAAAGGAGAATAAGGAAAGGGATATGCATGTCATAGCAAATTTAAACAAATAAAGGTGAATAAGGGAAGGTATGTGCATGTAACAAAGAAAGTAATCCACATAAGTCAAGTTCGTTGCGGTAAGAGCCTAAGTGTAAATCCTTAGCAGGGTCCCCATGCTGTCGCACCTCGTTTTCTCGTGAAAGCGGGTTTCAACACGTGACAACTCTTTTAAATAAGGGTGTTAAAAGAGAAGAGTCGTCACCTAACGATTTTGAGGTGCGTTAGGGCACCTATTTGCAAGTAACTCTGTTTGACTAGTCCGTGTCACCAAAGATCGGGTAAGGGCTCAAATTACCTTCAAGAGAAGGTGTTAGGCACTCTTCGAGGTCCACAACTATGGGTCCCAGCCGAACTTTAAATTACGTGGATTATGTGATTAAACTACGCGAGCATATAAGTAAGGAAAGATATGAAAGTTGAAAGTCCTATTATGACATAAACCAGTGTAAGGAAAAATATCATTAAACTATATGAATAATTGATACAAGTTTTAGACATCATAAAGACCACAATTGCGTAATGACTAAATCCTTTAGCAAACATATAAGGAAAAGGGGGGATCCTAAGTTTTTTAAGCCTAAAGGATCACCCTGTGCAACATAAATAATACTTCAAAACTCCCTAGGAGTTACTCATATTATTCAGCGGGCACAGACTATCATCTCATGCTACCCGATTACTATGTTGAAGTTGTTTACTTAAAGGCGTCCTAATCCATTTTTAAGTTGTACCCTATGTGTGCACTAACCGTCCCATGCTTATAGTCCAAGAGGCTTTGGACCTACTACTTGGTAGTTCTAGACTCAACTTAGGAACTCAAAATGATAAATCTAGGCAACAATCAAAAAACAGATAGGTATGCATATAATTGCAATAAAAGGCTCAAATAACCTCCACAACATAAATAGGAAAGCATGCAGACTGAATTCTGGTTACGCAGTAGACGATATTAAGATGTGCTGATATCATTAAGTCCTATAGGCATGATCTCTATGTGATTCTGGATCCCAGTATTATACAGGTAGTGCTGCAGACTAATGTATGGGCAGATTTGAGTGTTGCAAGTCCTATAGGCATGATATCTAATCGTTTTGCATAAATAGGCAGTGAAAACAATCTCATAATTTTGAATCATTAATGCTGATTTTATAGATAGGCGTCTTAGGCGAGTGACACTGTCCTATAGGCATGATTTCTAAATTATTCGAGTAATGGGCTGTGAAAGCTATTAAAACTCGGAATTACCATCATTTGATTCTATAGACATGCTTTCTAGATGAATAACAGTATCGTAGAGGCAAGATTCTAATAGGCGGTAGTTGAACTCGCTTTTATCATACTCATTCCTATAGGCATGCTATCTAGGCGGCAGTATAATAAAACAACAGAAACAGCCGATTAATTAATTAGTTAAAACCCTATAGTCATGGAATCTAAATGAGTATTAACAAAGGTATGTATTATTATGACCCTATAGGCATGCTATCTAATAATCGTACAGAAGTAGACACGAGAGCAGGTAAAATATTTAATCAAACAGTCATGCTTTGAATAATGTCAAGTATTAGGCAAGTTGAGTGAAGTGTGTGATTTCCTATTGACATGATTTATACTAGAGTGAAGAAGCAGAGCAAGTTAATAAGATAGCAAATAAAGCAAGAGGACCATATAGGCATGTTCTCTACCCTTTATGCAAGAACAAAGTGCACCCATTCCCCAATTTCATTAACACCCCAATTATTCATTATTACAAGTTACAGGACCAAAAATGGAATAATACAAACTCAAAGATGATAAAAATACAGGCTGAAACAAGTATAGGCCCCCATCAAATAGTACAGGCCCACTATAAAATAATCCAGTGAATTTCTAGGCCTTCAGCAGCCTCACCAACCAACAGACCCAAATCTCAGGCTCATAAGGACAGTAGAATCTTCCTGAATCCAATGTCCAGGTCCAACAACACATATGGCCCAACACCAGACCCAACGAATGACTTACTTAGCCAAATGGATGCCAAACTTAACCATACAGAGGACAGACCACTCATGGAATTAATTACTTAACTCCTAAAACTATAACTAATCAGTAGTTCTAGCCAAAGCACATAGACAAGATGACAGAAATACTAACAAGTTTACAAGGAAGGTTCATGCTTGTATTCTCATAAACAAAGCTAAAGGATCACAAGATAGTGAAGTATTTCAAAGAGTTTCAAAAGTAAAATGATTCAGGATTAGCCTAAAATAACTTTAGACACGAGATTTAAACATGAAATATAATAGAGTCATAGAAAAGAACAAGTAGAGCATAGCCTCCACATGAAAGTTTTAACATGAAGGCCTAGTGAAAACAACATAACAGAACAAGATCATGATCGAGCAGTCACTTAGTTGAGAATGAGAAAACTTTAACATGCTGAGTATCAGTTACAATAACAGAAAAACTTATAGTAAACAAAAACATGTCAACTTCACATTAATAGGACAAAAAAACATTAAACCTTGTATTAGTTGGCCACATATAAGAGAAAATGTTGGTTATAAGATTTACTCTAAAGGTCTCAACTAATAATGAAGAACACAGAATTGAGCAAGTCAAACAAAAGCACACAATAAGGTTACATATAGCATGGGAACAGGTCATAGCTAACAGTAGAACTTCGGGAAGATAAGTTGGGTATGGATGTCTCAACAGGCATTAGAACACATTCTGGGTATGAGTTGATTATCATAATAGTACAGAACAAGGTAAGAAACCAAACTTAGAATAAGCGACAGGTATAAGTAACCAACTACTCCTAGACATAATGATTAGAAATCGTTTAGGTTGGACACACATAATGGGCATGCATTCAGGCTAGCATATTAGGCTAAGTATTCCGATAGCATTGTCATACGACTTGTAGAGAAATAGTCCATTATGCATACAGGACACAACATAAAAAGAGCAATTTTGAGCAGGAACATAATTTTCTAAGGGTTTAGTACAAAGTTCAACAACCATCACTCAGGTTTCAATTACGAATCAGGTAGGCATCATAAATCAACTTAACTATCTACATATGAGTTAAGATCAGGACTTGCATATAATTGAAGCTAGTGGAACTACAGAGTAGTAATAAAACAAACAGGATTGTATACGAAGGGGCATAATATTGAAATTAACTCAGGAAAATCCAAATAGCACTAATGCACATAACACAAACACAAACAAAAAGAAGTAGAAGTGCGAGATTATAGGGCACTAACCAGTTGCAGGCAAACTAAACAAAGGATGAAGAACTCAAAAATCTCATGAATAGCTGTGATTATTGAAGACCATTAAAAATCTCAACTCCCCAGTGCTTCAGAGTTCACAGGAGCCTTGAAATGGACTCCGAGTAGTGCTTGCACTGGAGGAAGGTGAACAATATCCGATGGCCTTGGCTTTCAGCCGGTCAAGAGCTCAATTTCATAATAATATAGAATAAGTGAGAGTGAGAGAATAGTTCCTAAGGTGATTAAAGTCCCTCCAAAGGGAAAATTAAAGAGGGGTTTATATAGTGGCAAAATTAAACACACAAACAAGGGAAAATAATCAATTAAACATAAACAAAGAAAGTATAGCATGAAAAATCAATTAGAATCACTTTAAGGAGAATTAGGCAAACCTTTGTTTGAAACGAAGAACAAAAATAGTAAAACATCTCTCTGAATTGGACCCATACGGCCCGGTAGTAAATGTATCAGTCATAAATATGAAGATAACACAGAATCGGAGCTGAACAAATGCTTGTAACGTTTAGGAGATGGTAAGCGTCTCCGTTTGTGCAAGAAAGGAAAGGAATCATGGAAGATTTCCATGTGATAATCAGATTGGGACTGGGATCGAGTGGGGCGGCTAGGGTTTGCAGAAGAGAGGAGAAGATTCGAGAGAGTATAGAGGCGGCTGGTTTGAGAAGAGTTGTCTTTAGGGTTTCAGGGGTTTGACTAATTAAAAAGGAGTAGGGTGATCTTGGGGCGTTGATCTTGGAAGATCAACGGCCAGGATTAAGAAATAGGCGGGTCAGGTTGTTAAACGGGTCGCGATCGGGTCAGTTTCAAGAGTCATTGGGATTGGAAATAATTAATAAATAATAAAATATTACTTAAGCAATAAAATAATTGGAAATAATAAATTAACATTATAAAAATTATAAAAATTCTATTTTAGTATGAAATGTAATAAATACAATTATGTATAGAATATGGGCTATTATCGCGAAATTCTGTAAATATATTTAAAATACAAATATAATTATATATGACAAAGTAAAATATTATGAAGCATATATATGGATACAAACAATAAATTTGGATGATTAGGTCATCATAAAATAACTTAAAGGGATAATAAATAATCAAGTAATATAAATGCAAGGAAATCAATTTTAAAGCTCTAAAAATCATGAAAAATTATAGAAAATACTTGTATAACCTTTGTAAATTAAGTAATGATGCAAAATTACATTTTGAAAGTATATATACTTATTTGAAAAATATGAGGGCAAAATTGAGTATCGAACAGCCTCCAAAATTTTCCTCTACGCGTTCGTGACCTCCTCGTCGCGTTCGCAAAGGCTCAGACCCCTGCCCCTATGCATTCGCGGTCCACGAGCCACGTTCGCGAAGGCTAACCTGCTCCAGGCCTAGCTTCCTCTTTCCTTCTATGTGTTCGCGACCGCCCCTTCGCGTTCGCGTAGGTTCCTCAGGCCCTTCTCCGTATTCGCGACCTCTCTGTCGCGTTCGCAATGAGTAATCTCCACCTGCCCCAAAATCCTTCTTCGTGATCACGTAAGCCCACTCGCGAGCCCGAAGCACGATACCAGCACCAACAACCAGCAGCATCAAAACACCCAAACTTGGTCCAAAACCACCCCGAATCACACCCGAGGCCCCCAGGACCTCCTCCAATCACACCAACCAGTCCCAATACATAACACGAACCTACTCGAGGCCTCAAATCATATTAAACAATGCTAAAACCACGAATCGCACCCCAATTCAAGCTTAGTGAACTTTAGAACTTCAAACTTCTACATTCGACACCGAAACCTATCAAATCAAGTCTGATTGATCTCAAATTTTGTACACAAGTCATTATTGACATTATGGACCTACTCCCACTTTCGAAATCAGAATCTGACCCCGATATCAAAAAGTTCACTCCCGGTCAAACTTTCCAAAAATCACCCAAATTTCCAACTTTCGCCAATAAGGCCGAAACGACCTACAAACTTCCAAATCAACGTCCGAACACGCTCCTAAGATCAAAATCACCATACAGAACTATTCCCAAGCTCGGAATCTCAAACGGACATCGATAACATCAAAATCCACTTCAATCCAAACTTAGGAAATTCTTAAACTTTCAAAATGCCAACCTTCCGTAATAAGCGCCGAAATACTCCTGGGCCACCCGATACTCGACTGGAACATACGCCCAAGTCCGAAATCATCATATGAACCTATTGGAATCTTCAAATCCCTATTCTGAGGTCGTTTACTCAAAAGTCAAACATTCGTCAACTCTTCCAACTTAAAGCTTCCTAAATTCGAATTTTCTTTCCAAATCAACTCCGAACTTTCCGAAATTCAATTCCGACCACACGTACAAGTCATAATACCTGAAGTGAAGCTACTCAAGGCCTCAAATCGCTGAACGACGCACTAGAGCTCAAAATGACCGCTCGGGTCGTTACATCTTTTAGCATTTTCACTTAATATAATATTTTGTATAGGGGAGAATTCAATATCATATAATGTGAATCTAACTCATACATTATACGTTGCTCTCTCACCACTAGATCAAAGCCATGTAGATTTTTTTTGTCTCAATATTGTATGAATTTTATGAAAGAAATTTCAGGGTCTTTTAGTATATTTTAGTTTTAAGCTACTAGTTCCGTTGAGTAACCCTGATTAATGATCAACAATTATTTATAGATTATTTCCTCATGAACGTGTTGTTCAATCAGCTTCATTCACTTTTTATAACTAAATAACATATTCACTTATTGTTGCCTTATCTCAATTGAGACTCTATAAAATTTGATTGAGAATGTCAGGGGTGTACTGGTGGCTCAAGTAGGAGACTAGCAAATCTTTGATTTAGGTCCCCAAATTTTTCAATAATGGATTTTATGATTTTATATCAAGTTAGACAATATTAAAGTTTGCAAAAACAAAAGTAAAAAAAAACCTTGGATAAAAGAAACAAACAAAGAAAGAAAGAATGTCTACTCTTTCACACTAACAAATATTTTAGAACTCTGAATTAAATTTACTTAAATCTTCATATTAGTAAATATTTATTTTTACAACAATATTAAAGGTCACATATTGAAAATACATGTCTAATATCTTATTTATTTAAGTTACCTCTTACTAATATAAATAATATTACTATTTGAAGTTAAAAAGTTTATCATTTAATAATGTTCTACTATAAATAACAAATATGAAAAAAATGGCAACACTGACTTTTTTTTGCATGTGTGTGTATATGTACGAATAAAAAAAGCATAAGGTCTTTTATTAAAATTTGGCTTTAGGCCATTAATTTAATGGAGCCGCACTTGCTTTTAGACATAATATTGTCTAAAAGAAAACACATAAAACTCATTAAATAAGTTAGAATTAATCTTTCAGGCATGGCGGATAAAAGAACAACAACGAAGAAGAAAAGAAGAAAAAAAGAAGAAGACTGAGGAGAATGCATCTCAAGTTCTTCAAATCAATGTAATTGATACTTAAGTGTTTTCAAATTTTTAAATAATAAAATAAGTATTTTAAGGCATAAAATTAAACTTTTAAACTTTAAAGTTTAAAGTTTTAAATTTTAAATTTGAATTTTAAAATTTTAAAATTTTAAAATTGATATTAAGTGGCTATATAAAATCAACTTAAATATGAATTCCTGGAGGACGCTCAAGACAACCCTTGACATGCCTCCTTAAACCAGATGTACCCTCCCACTTTCGACGAACAGTAAAAACTCGACCACAGTTCTTGTGCTCTACTTTGCGAATTTCTTCATTTTCTTCTACTACCTCAAAGTGTTCCCAAACATATGAACGCATTTTAGAAGCACGGGGCATGATTTGACTTGAACCTAACAAAAATGGTAACCACACTTCACTTGATAATTGTAATTTTGTAGTGCCTAAAGTAAATAATTGATAAAATATGAAATTTTAATTAATTGAGAACTTTAGAGCATAAGAAATTAAATAATCAAGAGAAAATTGAGAGAGGATTAGAGTAGAAGAAGAGAGTAAGTTGTGAGAAAAAATAAAGAAGATGGGGGCTTTTTATAGTTTTTAAAAAACTAAAATATAATTTATCAATTATTAGGGATGGGGGAGCTATTTTAGTAAGGGGGTAGGCCGAAATAGCTAAAAGGACAAAGAATGGCCGTTGCCCAACTGTCATGTTTTATTTTGACTGTTGGCAACAAAAAAAAGAATTCCCAACGGATACCGGACTGGACCGGGATGGAACCCGGTAAAAACCTGTGAACGGGTTACCGGACTAGTCGGATTTCGGTGCACCGCTAGCCAAAAATGGCCCGATCCTGTCCGACACAACCCCCTAACCTATCCAAGAGGCTACTCTATATTAACTAATTATGCAGTACAGGGAGCATATGCGCTTGGGTAGAATTACAAAAAGTCCTAGGAAGATTACTATCGGCACTAGTGTGCCTTGTTACACTATGACAAGCACTATGACTAATATTTCTGACGGGCTCATGAAGTAGGGTTTTGCTGGAGCAGTGCTTGTGAAAGGCACGTCCAACACAGTACAAAAAGTTTGTGGTGGTCCATACATAGCGGGAATTTTTATGCTAGCCATTCTAAGTTTCATATGGCCCTTCTTATTTTTCATAAGTTGCCGCCAGAGGAAGTGTGGAGGATCTACAAAAAAGGTGATGTTGCTGCCCAATAGGTCCATTCCAACATGTGCGAGTTGATTCGCTTTCATATTTTGCTCCCTGTATGTGTGCATTACAGGTAGACTACTCAGTCGCTGAATCAGAGAATCTGCAATCAATTAACAAGGGTGAGTACATTATGGCAGAGGTGGACAGCATATTTATTACCTCTTATGCATCCATGTGGATTTCTAGTGGAGTTAGGTTGTGCGGGACTGCAATTTGCAATCCACATAGCAATGCCAGAAGTTTGATATCTATAACATTGGTCAATTGCCGATGTCTTGCATAGCCCATTACCCAGTTCCCTATGTTATCTCTGAATACGCCACCAAAACTCGCGTGTGGTTTTGTTGTATCGACTGCGCCATCCGTATTCATTCTAAAGATTCCAGATGGTGGAGGGGGGAGGGGGGAGGGGGGAGAGGGTTCCATTTGACATACATAGGCAATTTAGTTCGTTTATGGGCGGAGGTGTTTGTTAGATAGTGATATTCATTAGTTAGTTGGTGAATTGTGTTGTACAAGGTTTTACTTTCACACTTTCAAAACAATTTTTGTTTCGAATATTCCATAGATGCCATAAGGTGAAAGGAATTAACTCTTTTAAAAGAATGTCAATTGTATGTGATGTGCCATTTTGGATAATGAGTTGTTTACCACACATGATTTGGAACTCGTTCAGTGTTTAATGTTTGTATAAGATACCCTAATTTGAGATCTTGCCAGCAATGATTTGCATTTATACAATGTAATAATATGTGGCGTATAGACTCTTTGCTTGGCAAATTGTGCGCATGTTAGAGGAAATAGTTCCCAATTTATGGAGGTAGGTTTTTGTAGGCAATTGATTGTGGCTAATTAACCATAAGAAGTTATTAATTTTTGGCAGCATATTTATTCTCAAATCTATTATTAGCTTCCTGTGTTGACTTAGTGAGTGCTTTATAGCACGAACTCACAGTGAAGTTGCACATGGGAGTTAGACCCCATACGATATGATCAAGAGTTTTTGCATAAAAAGGTAGGTGTGTGCTGTTTATTCTGTCAGGTATATATTTTGGTAAATCGAAGGATAGGTTGGTGGATTGGCAATTATTAAGTTGGAAAACAATAGCGACGGTCAAATTAACTTCGTTACAATTTAAAGGCCCTTGAATAAGGCATCTAATATTGATGTTTGGAGCAATCCAATTATCAGTCCAAAAGCGGACATGGGTACCACTTGTGACATGCCATTGTAATCCAATTTAACATATCTTCCACCAATTTATAATATGTTTTCATAAGGTGGAGGTTCTTTGAAGTGTTTAGGTGTAGTAATGTATTTAGAAATTAGAAAGGATGCTCATGGTGCTTGTGGGTTATGAAAAAGTCCCCAAGCTGTACTAGCTAATAAGGCATTATTTTTTCCCTTAGTCGTTGAATACCCAGTCCTCTTTGTTCCTTTAGAGTAGTTATTTTATTCTATTTAAGGAGGTGAAGCCTTCTTTTCTGAGAAGTAGAACCCCAAAGAAAGTTCTTTTGGTAGCTTTCTAATCTTGAAATTAAATGTGTGGGAAGTGATATAATTTGCATTATATAACTGAGAATTGTATTCAGCGTTGCCTTTATTAAAATAGTACGCCATGCCATTGTGAGGTGGTTTATTTTCCAGCCTGCAAACCTATTTTTCAAATTATCAATTATAAATTGAAAATCTCTTTTGGTGGGCTTTGAAGTAAAGAGAGAAAATCCTAGATATTTTTCAAAAAATTTACCTTCCGTCATATAAAATGAAGAAAGTATGAAAGTCTTATCGGCCGTTGAACAATATTTAGAGAAGTATACTCTTGATTTTTCACAGTTGATTTTTTGACATGAGTGTTGAGTGAATTGGTCCAGTAAATCAATAATTTTATGACAAGTAAAAGTGTTTATTTTGGAGGCCAAGATAATATCATCTATGAAGAATAAATGGGATATTTGGGGTGCTTTAACGTTCAAGGTAATAGGTTTCCGTTGATTGTAATCCACCGCATTGTTTGTCCTCCGAGATAATATTTTCATGCACATAATAAAAATGTATGGTGAGAGCGGGTCACCTTGCCTAATACCTCTAGATGGTGTGAAGAAATTTGTGACGGACTCATTAAAAAGGATTGCAGTAGAGGTTGTGGAGATACATGATATAATAAGAGATATTAAATTTGGCAGGAAATTAAACTAGGTTAAGGTGTGGCGTATAAAGCTCCATTCCATTCGATCGAAAGTTCTTTCTAGGTCTATTTTAAGAAGCATACTTGAGCATTTTGACCTAGAATTTCTAAAATATTTTAGTAATTCTTAAACTATTATGGCATTATCTGCCGCCATTCAATTTTTTTGGAAAGCAAACTGAGTAGAGTGAATAAAGCTGTCAAGAAGAGGTTTAATGCGATTAACAATTATTTTTGTGATGACTTTGTATAGAGTGTTACATAAACTGACAGGTCTGAAGTGAGCTGATGTTGAAGGACTCTTAATTTTGGGAATTAAACAAATATAAGTCTATTTTAACTCTATGGGAATGTGACCATGTTAGAAAATATTTTTATAGAAGCGAATTACTGAGTGCTTTATTTTAGGCTAGAATTTTTGATAAAATAATGAATGGAGTCCATCAGGTCCAAGTGATTTTCGTGGTTGGAAAGAATGTACAACGTCTATGATTTCTTAATCAGTGACTGGTGCAGATAAATTACTAGCATCATCTTGTAATAGTGTATTATAATTAGTAGTATGGTAGGCCTTGTGAGAGGTCGCATGGAAGGTTGGATAAAAGCTTTGATAATAGTTCGTAATTAATTGCTGAAGCTGTTTGTTGTCTGAAATTCAATTTCCTGAAGAATCTTTGAGAGCAATGATTATATTACGCTTCCTTTTAGGGTAGAAAGAAGAAAAATATCTTGTATTGGCGTCCCCATGGTTAAGCCAATTAACGCGCAATTTTAATTTTCAAAAATCTTCTTCAAGAGTAAGAATTTGATTATATTGGTATATAAGGTCTTTTTCTTAGTCTTATAGGAAGTTGCTAGTGGGGTAATTTGGTGAATTTTGAATTCCGGCTAGTCTTGCCTTAATATTATTTTTTTTATAAAAGATATTACCAAAAGAGTCTTTGTTCCATATTTTAACTAGGGTAGTAAAATTATCAATTGCCTCTAGTAAAGGAGGGTTGGTGTTCCAAACTTGATCAACTAATTGAGGAAACTCTTGATGTGTTAGCCATATGGTTTCGAATCTAAAAATATTATTTCTTGGTGATGGAGTTTTGTGAAGAGTTAACAATAAAGGACAATAATCAGAATGAGTTCTTGGTAAGTGTTGAACATGGGCTTCGGGATAGAGATTTAACCATTCATAATATGCCACAATGCGATCTAGCCTTTCCAGTATCATGGCACCCCTCCTATGCTTATCCGCCCATGTATATTTACTTCCCCTACAGCCTAAGTCGATGAGGTTACAATAGTTAAAACAATTAAGCATTAAGTCTACTCTATTGTTATTTAATGCACAACCGCCAAAATTTTCATTCGAGTATAGAATATCGTTGAAGTTACCCCTTACGATCCACAAATTGTTATAGTTATTAGCTATATGTATTAAGTTTTTCCATAAAACTTTCCTCGATGATAATAAGGTGCTTGCATAAATAGCCGGAAAAAGAAAATGTGGGCCTTGTGGACATACTTGGACCATGCAATGTATCTCCTGGTTTGTGATGATGATTTCAATAACATTAATTAGATTGTCATTCCATAAAATCACTATACCCCCCCCCCCTCCACCTGTCCCTCAGTTGGTGCCTGTGAGAGGTTGGTGAAGTCAAGATCTTCCTTAAGTTGTTAATGGTCAGTAGGTGTGTTTCTAGGAGCACGACCAATGGTGGTTGGTAATAGTTGAGCATGGATCGAAAATTCCTTCTAAATTCTGGTGATTGGGCACCTCTGCAGTTCCAGATGACAAAATTCATTGATTTACTACATTGAGGTAGTTGTGGTACTGTTTCCCGCTCTACCAGGACTGGATCCTCCTCGTTGGTTGGCTCAGACGCCTCCCTGAGTGTTGGTGTGATCACCACTGCAAACTTCCCTGCTTCTGGATTCACTACTAGAAAACAGTAAAAATGCGACCAAAATTTAGCGACCAACATTGGTCTGTCCGAAAAAGCGACCAACATTAGTTGCAAAACTGGTAAAAATAAATAAATACATAAACTTAAATAAATTAGCGACCAGAGTGGGTCGCTAGTTGGTCGCAATATTCATCAACTTGTTGACCGGACTGGTCAGACCAATTTGGTCAAAGGAATTTCACAATTTGCGACCAACGTTGGTCGCAAAAGTGGACCCACGTTTAAATTTTGCGACCAACGTAGGTCGCTTAAGAAGGGGTAACATTTGGGCAAGATTAGCGACCAACGTTGGTCGCTTATATGGAAAATATAAATATATCAGATTTGCAATTTGCGACCAACGTTGGTCGCAAATTTTAAAGTATATATATTTGCGACTAACGTTGGTCGCTTAATAAGGGGTAAATTTTGGGGGAGATAAGCGACCAACGTTGGTCGCTTATATGGAAAATATAAATAAATCAGATTTCCCTTTTGCGACCAACGTTGGTCGCTAATGTTAAAGTATATATATTGGCGACCACATTTGGTCGCTTTCATGTCAACATTTGGCCAAAATTAAACTCACTTTTGTATTTACTGTATGTCTAAATAATATAAATATAAGTCGTTAACGCTTTTGTAATACAAGGGATTAATATGCAGTTAAGTTGTACTACGGAGCGTGCGTGCGTATCCATATATATATATGAATGTATATATATATATATATAAGAACATGAAGCTGTGACGACCCAGCTAGTCATCTCGTGAGTTACCGCTCTGTTCTCCCCATGTCTGCTTTATTATGCTTCGCTATCCGTATTTTATGTAATCACGTTGAGTGGTTTGCGTTCGGAGTAGATTTGGTAAGAAATGAGACACTTAGTCTCTTTCAAGAAGGTTTAAGTTGTAAAAAGTCAATCGGATATTATGAGTTAGAGGGCTTGGATGTGAATTCCGACGATTCGATTAGTTTGGGGAGATGATTTATGACTTAGGAGTGTGATCGGAATTGGTTTTGGAGGTTCCGTGTAGAATTAGGCTTGAATTGGTTGAGTTAGTATTTTGGCGATTTCTAGTTCTTAGGCGAGATTTTGATCCGAGGGTCAGAATGGAATTTCGAGAGTTGCTAAAGCTTCGTATGGTTATTTCAGACTTAGGCGTATGTCCGGATTTGAAATTGGAAGTCCGTAGGACAATTCAACGCATTTTGGGCGAAAGTTGAAAAATGGAAGATTTTTGAAAAGTTTGACCGAGGAGTTGACTTTTTGATATCAAGTTCGGAACCCAGTTCTAAAAATCTTCATAGGTCCGTTATGTCATTTATGACTTGTGTGCAAAATTTGAGGTCAATCGGACTCGATTTGATAGGTTTCGGCATCGAATGTAGAAGTTGGAATTTATTAGTTTCATTAGGCTTGAATTGGGGTATGATTCGTGTTTTTTTAGGATTATTGAATGTGATTTAAGGCCTCGACTAAGTCCATAATATATTTTAGGACTTGTTGGTATATCCGAACGGGGTCCCGAATGGCTCGGGTGAGTTTTGGGTGGTTAAACGGACTACTTCATCTTTAGAAAAAAATAAAAAAAATTGCAGAAAAAAAAATTGCAGAAAACTGGTGCGAGTAGTCCAGTTTGGAAGCTCATATCTTGTAATCTATAAGGAATCAGAACAATTGCAAAACATGAAAGTTATAGCCCTTTGAATCTAGTTTCCAAAACGATAAACCATCCATCATTTGGACATATATACAGAAAGTTACGATAGATTAAAGTTGGCTGGTACTGCTATTTTTCAGGCAGTGTTCATGGCAGAAATTTCTGCTGCACAGGACCGACTTTGGAAGCTTATATCTCGTAATCTGTAAATAATTTGGAGATGATCCAAAAATAAAAGTTATAGCCCTTCGAATCTAGTTTCCAAAAAGATAAAATATCCATTATTTGGAAATATATACAGAAAGTTACGATAGATTAAAGTTGGCTGGTACTGCTATTTCCCAAGCAGTGTTGATGACAGAAATTTAAGGACCGAAAATGGTCATTTTCTTCATTTCGTTTTGGATTTTTGGAGCACGGTTCTTGGGCGATTTTTGAGGATTTCTTCATAGCTTCGACTGGGTAAGTGTTCTACATCCGAAAGTGACTATATTTCATAAATCCATGGTCATATTCATCGTTTGATTCGAGTTTTGATGAAAGAAATCGAAATTTTTGTAAAATCTTTCAAAAATGAAACTTTAAGATTTGGAGGTCGATTTGTTATCGTAATTTGGTAAATTTGGTATGGTTGAACTCATATCGGAATGGGTATTCAGATTTTGTAATTTTTGTCGGGTTCCGAGATGTGGGGCCCACGGGCGAATTTAAGTGCAAATTTCGGATTTTATTGGAAAATTTAGTATTTTCATATGGAATTCATTCCTATAAATTGTATTGACTTAATTGAATTAATTGTGACGTATTTGTTACGATTTTGGGTAGATTCGACGCGCGTGGAGGCCAATTTGAAGGGCAAAGGCGTCGCAGGCTAAGGATTTAGCCGGTTTGAGGTGAGTAATGATCTTAAATGATGTTCTGAGGGTCTGAAACCCCGGATGGCACATCATAGTACTATATGGAGGTGAGGCACGCGCTCGATAATGAGCATGGGGTCGTTTATTACCGAGGATTGTGACTTGGTCCGTCCCGATTGATGATTTTACTATATATTTGATTGAAACTTACGTGTTATCATCACGATTTGGGCTGATTGCCATATTCGGGCTTCTTG